>CABFOQ010031075.1:0-2500 GCA_900660455.1 Gephyroberyx darwinii
CAAGGACTTATTTGTAAAATAGATGTGGTCATCACAATTTCAGTGACCATATATGTTAATATTGTTGGCGGTTTAAAAACATGCAACCCTACCAAGCAAACCTTTGTCTTAGACTGTTTGTGTGTCTGTGAGTATATGCTGTGCATGTGCACGTGTGTGCACGTGTGATGGATCATATATATATGCATAACTGTACTTAATGTATATGTGAAGAAAAAATGGTTACACTATTACACATTGTGTTTTTTCACAGTAGTGAGTCTCAAAGTTTGCCACCTAAACAAAGAACTCATCTGCACTTACAGACACTTACAGACCCAAGAAAACTTTTGGGGTTTTTCACTTATGGAAGAGCAACATCTACAAAATGATGCAACTTATGCATTCAATATAAATAAATAGATAAAGAGGCAGCTGCTGCGTGTTCAGTGTTGCTGTAAAGTTTTGAGAGTTTGTCAGTGGAGTTCCCAATGGAGCTCTACGGTCGCCCTGTTTGTAGAATAGCAGATTTGGCGTGACGTGTGTTTCTTTTGTATATTCTCTCATACATCCTAATGATCTTATTGTAAAGCACATTTGCTTTCTATGTAATGTATTAATATTATTAGACTATTATTATGATTAGTCGTTGTAGTAATAGTATCCTTCCAATCAGAAAAATGTGCTATATAATAATTCTACAGTAATTATTTACCATTCAGATGTTAATAGTTACATTTTATGAACCTTAAATATGATACACTTTTATGATACATACACATTATATAACATCATTAAAGTTATAGCTTAATAAATACTTTTATGTTTTATTTTATCTCATTTGCTCAAACTAAAGTCAACTATTAATATTACCTAGCAAGCTAATCTGAACTGTATGGTACTTTATTATATGTCGTCCAATCAGAACTAAAGTGTTATATGTTAATTAGGTCTAGAGAATCATGTCCAACATGTATGTAATATATATCCAAATGGCTTCCTCAGACCAGTAGTTTGTTTTAAATTCACTAGACATTTTATCGCCTGGATGATTTAAATAAATCTGCACAGACATATATGTTAATTAATACGCTGGTTGATCTTCAATGGTCAAAAAAGGCTTCTCTCAGGGAGCGGCAGCCAGCAGGGGAAAATAGTAGATTTAGTAAAAATAATTACACTATCTATCAACCAGTTTTGGGTTAAAAAAGAAAAAATTATGATACATGCCATATCAGCCTCTGGAGAGGTCTGGGGGACGAGGAACTTTGACTCCCTGTGAACCTCTCGTTCCCCCTGTGATCGTCTCCAGATAAGTGTTGCTCAATATCGCAGATTCCTCCATGACAAACAGAAAAATCCCGGTGGCAGATGGTGAAGGTAGCCTTGTTCACATTGTCGCTCATACTTCCCCATGGGTATTCATTTCCCCATTCCCTTCTATATTTTTGTAGTCTCTCTTTTTTTTTCGCCGAACTAGACTTGTAAGTCGCCATTTTTAAATCTCCCACCGCTGTCAGGTGTATCGTAGTAGCGCTGTCACTCACAACCAATGAGAGAAGCGGATTCTCTGTTTGGGTAGTGGAACATCCCATAACAGACAGGTTGAGGGATAACAGAGCAGGAGGGTTTCCTCCTGGGGTCATGGGTTGTGGATGTGTTCTCCAGTGGAATAGGAGCAATATGCCAGTCTTTGCACTGCACATGTTAACTTTCTAAAACCATGTTGGGTAGTTTGACACTACCTACTTTTTACACCGGTACAAACTAGTTTTGGAGCGAGTTAACACAGTGAATTTGGAGCAAATTGGGTGAGATTAGTCTCCGGCGTGACAGAGAACATAATGCGCACCTCAAGCTCAAATTTTTATTTTGTGGAGATTGTACCGATATTGTGGCAGTGCGCCACAGATGAGCCTATGTATGGGAAACACTGGAGTAGCCTACCCTAGTCGCCTCGTAATGATCTTATTATCTGAAACCACAAGCATCCATCGATTCCACAAGGAAGTTGTCAGGTTATACATTTGTGTACTTGTCATTTATTAAACACTTTTCTCATATGATAATTTCCTCATGCAGTGGCAAAATAACAACTCACACAGAGGACAAAACAAGTGGAACACATTTTTTAGGTAATATAAATTTGGGCACAATACCGGTAATGTTGCTCTGTCTTGACTTAGATAGCTTCATCGATCATGTAAGGATCCAGATGTCCATTAAATCAATATTTTCTCCTCTTTTGGTTCACTAAATTAGGCATAACTACTTAACTAAGCTATGCCTGTGATGATCTTAATAGTAAGAAGTTAGTATCACAGTAGCTAGCAAGCTACAAGCTACCTTATCTATTATTGTTCTCTGGGTAACAGCTCATTTTTGAACCACCACTTTTGTCACGAGACAATATAAATCTCTGATTTCAAATAATTTCTGTATAATTACATGGTTGAAACATTTGGGATAGCTGATTGGTGAGGACATCAAGCTTGCTACTTTGGTGTACTTTTCTCTGTCT
>CABFOQ010031075.1:7500-22840 GCA_900660455.1 Gephyroberyx darwinii
GGAGCTCTCTTTGAAGGGCGCGGCAGTAATGACCTGTCCTCACTGTGTGGCCTCCAGTGGCGCTCAGGCCTGCCACTGTGATGCTGCTCTCAGATTAGGCCTGCGAGTGTCAGGGTTGGAGGGGGGATCACAGGCTCGGGGTCACTCTTGTCAGAGCGGAGCCCCGGGATCACACTGGGCCTCTGACAGGTCTGGTGGTGGCGGAGGACATAGAGGGGAGTCCAATCGCCCCGTCAGCCCCCCGACACCCACCACCACGTCGGCCCGTAGTTCCCTGCAGTAGAGGAATGATCTTAGTGAGAGGCGGCTGCATGACAGAGCCTGGTGCATTTGCAGCCAGTGAGGATGATAGTCCCTGGCAGCGAGCGTTTTTTAGTTCACTATCTCATGCTCCTGTTAATTTGATGACAGGGAGGCCTGCACAGCTGTGGGGTAGGGTGTGTGCTTGCATTTCATAAATAATATCACTTAGTTAAACCACTACATGGGATGGATGTAATGCAAAAAGAAAAGAATCACGGTGAAATCCACCAGACTATGGAAAGGTTATTTAAATTTAATACCTTGCAGTCGGGTTTCTTCCTTTGTTGCCTTCACCCTGGTGGAAAAAGGAGACAATGGTACAAGAAGGCAATATACTGTTATGGGGAGGCTATCATGATTTGAGCGCCTACAAACATGATGTGAGCTCTCAAGGAGGGTACAAGACATCTCAACAGCATGAAATTACAATATAATGATTCATTTTCTACCAATGGTATTCTATAAGATAAGTATAATGCAGTTTTCATGCTGTGAGAAACACTTAACCAGCAATGAGAATGGTGGAAACTGTTGAATTTTACAGTTATTTAGTTATTCTTTGATAAAGCACAGAATAGTGGGAACGAAAAACGGTTGGTTATAGTTTACAATGGTCATATATTCCTCTCATATTCTGCTTGGATATAAAGCGGAATTCATAATAGCAAATCATCCAAAGTGAAATGAAGAAGAGAAACTATGCATGTTCTGCATAGTTATTCTGTCAGAATAAATGATTGCAATTAAATAATAGATTGTTGAATTTGAAAGGAAATGGGATCATTGCAGGAGAGCCTCTCCGTGATTACAAAGAGCTGAAATCTCTCATAACATGAAATGAGAGGTGTCGTCACTTTGCCCAGCCCGCAAATCCTAGACAGGTCATTGCTGGAAAATTCATTTCCCCATGTCCCAATTAGTGCTTGAAGGATCCCAAAGCATGCTCTGATATGACACGGCCTCATACGAGCTCAGAGGCAAGGGCCCGTACTGCGCGGCACTCCGGGTGTGAACAAAGCAACAGTTTCTGATGATGCTTTGTGGTATCGCCCTGAGACAATCTGCAGCTCTTTTGAGCAGTTCTCTGGCTATGCAGATGCTTCAGTCCTCATCAAGCCTGCGGTGATGATGTGAAAGACGTCTGAGCTGCCACCAGGGATGTAGACACAGTACGTTTTTTTCAACTTTCTCAATTATTATTGCATCTCTACCACTGAAGAGGGGCTAGTCTTCACAAGTGGTTTTAGAGGCCCTGGGATTTCACATGAACTGGATATTATTATTGATCCAGATCAAAGGTGCTACGTGTGGCATTTTAAACATCAATACATCTTTGTCAAATTGTGATGACTTGGGATACTTGCCAAAAACAAATGAGGCCATGGTCAAGATGGTAGTGGTATCAAAATTAAGACTACATTTCCCATAAACCTTGCATCCTGTTACAAAGAGGGTCTTTGCTTCTTCGGTAAAAGGTTTTCTCTTTGGCTTTATTGATGAGGATGAGGAAACATGTTGGAAGTGATTTTTCCATCTTTATATCCAATTACGACCTGATGGCACACAATGTAAAATGCAGTGTAGAGGCTGCCAATCTCGTCTTATTTGTTTATAATCATTATACTAATGTCTCAAAATGAATGTGGTAATGCGACATTTAGCACCTATAATGTATTTTTTACACTTTGCAATTCGGTCAGTACTTTATTATCTGGCTTTTTTTTTTTTTTTTTTTAAATGCTCGCTGTGAAGCAAAAGAAACACGGCTAAGAATAGCAAAGAAACAAATATCATAGAAAACTAGGGGTATACTTAACAGTATCATCGTTATCATCACAATCATCTTCAACAGCAACAAATACAAAAAACAACATGTGCCCAGTGGTGTCTGCGCTCCTGTTCTTCTCACCGATCGAACACATTCAGTGTCTACTGAGCTGAGAGTAACACACAACAGATGTGAGCACCGACTGTAGCCCTATCTCTGCAACAAAGCACCTGTTATGCCTACAGCTACAAGTGCTATATTCATCTTACTGCCAGCATCTTAAAGTCTAAACTTTATTCGTGATTTGATTTACTCATATTTTTCTGTCATTTCTACATTTTATCTCTTTATTCAATTCATTTCATGCAGATTTATTTATTTTTTTTTTTTTAAATCTTCCTAGCATTCATTTTGTATTTAACGAGGTACCGCTGCAAAAAAAAAATAGCATACATATACAACTGGGACCGTACCAAATTAGATTCAAACATATTCCTGTGAATGTTCCGAAGTTAAATCATAAAAATATGATTAAACATTGCCTGAAAGTGACAGGGCTTTCTTGTGTATTGCTCTCATGTTGGTCATAAATAAACAACCAGTGCTGGAACGCCGAACCAGCTGGCTGGAGGTAAAAAGCTTTATTTGTGGCCTCATGAATGACAACTGATCTGAGACAACATAAATAAGATTAACGTGGTGTTCTGACAGGAACATTGAAAAGCGACATGTCAATAGCATTTTAAAGCAATTTCATCCTTTTTTGGTCTAAGAGGCTTCCAAATGCCAGGAGGAACACGTTGTAGGTCACCCTTGTTTGCTTGTGTATTTCACAATTACCTCAACACTGATTGAACATAATGGTGTCTTGCAATACAAGCTGCATGACATTTTCAGCAATGCAAATTAACAAAAGGGTCTGATAAAGACCACTGGCTAATATCTTTGTATGGAGAATCCAATTTACTGTGGATGTTGAGCTGATGGCTAAGTGTGTGTGTGTGTGTGTGTGTGTGTTTGTGTGTGAAATGGAGACTTTTCAACACATTCTTGTTAATACTTGGATCTAATGGTGTACGCTATAGCTAACTGTCAGCACCAAAAATACAAACAGGTTACAAAATGATTCACTCTAAGTCCACGAAACATTTTCAACCGCCTGTTGTTGAGGATTTTTCTCAATATCCTCCACAGAAATGGTGATCTTGATAGTTACATTTCAACATTTCATCAATTCCTGCAATCTATTTTATGTAGTACCTCATCAGCGTGGTGTCAGTAATATGTTACAAATCCATATTGGTTTTACTGTGCTTATAGAACAAACCATGTAGATGAAATAAAAGCTGTTAAAAATCCATTTCCTGATTCTACCAACAGCAAGTATAGGAGGAAGCAAAGGACAGAAAGAGACAGAGTGCAGAACCACCACTGTAAATCCAGCACAGTTATTGCTCGATACCATCAGTAGGGGCAATTGAGGTATAAATGGTGCCAATAAAGGTGAGGGGTTTTACTGTTGTGTCCATAGGAAGCAATTGGTTTCAGAACACAATGTCTGTCATACTCTATACTCTATATAGGCATATAGAAAGTTTAACCAGGTTGATGTTGTATTCTGGTTGCTACAACTACATGTTGGAGTGGCTTATGTAAACGGACTTCAGGGACATTTTTTCTTTGCTTCATTCCGTCTTTTGTTGTTGTTGCTATGACTTCCCTAAGCTGTGGTCACTAACCTCACCTTGATAGCCAGCAAAACATCCCAAACAAATGAATATAATAACATATTATACCCATTTTTCCTGTCTTTCTTTTCATGGAAAACAGGTCACATCACTGAAAACCAACTGCCAAGGAGAAATGGGAAAGTCACAAAGTTTCCACTAGTCATAGAGTCACCAAATCTAATAGATCCGAACGGAGGGACGGACAGACGAACAGACAACAAACCTCTTCTGAGCTTAATAACTGCTAACTTTTGCAACTATTTCTATTGAATTAAATGAACTACTAATATCCAGCCTAGGCATATTAAGCAACTCAATTGCTTAATATGACTCATTTGCTTAACAGGACTTGATTGGTGGCACAATGGAAAACATTAATTATTTGCAGCACCTGAGCTGGTAATTTGTAAGCGTTATGAGTGTCTGCATCTGGATTATGCATGGTTGTTAAAAATACCACACCAGCTACACAGTACACACTGCAGAGGAGTGGATTTCATCAACATGGCCTGCCGTAAATCCTTGGCTCAGCAGAGGCTACAGTTTATCACAAGCACAAATCTGCTCCCCTTTCTAACTTGATCCATTCACTGATACGCAAAGGAATTCAATCAGGCCGAGCTTCCTGACATAAAAAGGATTTCTCATTGCAGCGGCGGGTCTATGGTGCTGAACCAACTTCAATAGCTCAGCAGACCTTTAAGGATGGTCTTTTGTTGCACAACATTAAAGGTGACCCCATGCCTTTATCCCAGTGATTGAGCAAGTGGTAATACTCATCATTGGACTGAATTGAAAGATTGCTTGGCGACATTGTAATTCAGAGAGAACAAAATGGGCAGCACCCTCTAATTTTCCCCCGTTCCTTACCGAAATGACTGCAACAATGTTTCTTCTCTGATTTAAATCTGCGGAATCGCAATGCAATCAAACTGCATTATTGCTGGGAATGGAGTGGGGTTTGTATATACAGAGGCATCCATCTAGTGAGCATTGTGTTTCCTGTAGGAAATGGATAAGGGTTTCCCAGAATAACCCTGAGGTAACCCAGAAGTAGAGAACCACTGAGAAGTGGTGCCAGTGTGGCGCAGTGTGGTACTATACAGCAAACATATTGATAAATATCAAACCCAGACTTGGTACTGAAATATAAAATGTATTTGCAAATAACTTGACTTTTAGGTCTTAGAACAATTCTTTTGGATATTAAATGGTTAGATTGTTTAGTTGTTACATGTCAGCAAAGATGTAGTAGAGAATCAAATAATCAAATCACTAGAGCTATAGCCAATCTATGAGTTTTTTCAAAATAATGTTTTTATGGGCTGTATCACACTTACAGATTACTTGAATAAGATAAGCCTGCTTATTGTACATGTTGTACACATATTGTACATATAGGAGGTTCAAAAACTGCTACTGAAAAATGCAGCCAATGCTCCTGCAGTAGATCAATCTAAAAAATCTAAAAAAGAAAAAAGAAAGGATAACATTTTGCAGAAAATCTCACCTCTAACCTTCCAAGTCCTCCCAAATACAACCAAAAGGTAACTTATTGGGGCCATTGTTTATAATGGTGGTGGTTGTGGTGTGTTGATGGCGTGATGTGCGATCATAATTAACTTGAGAGAAATATATCAGTTAAGAAATCCTAGAGGCGGTATTTTTAATGTCAGCATCAGATGGAAGAAGTAATGAAAAAGGAGTTTCAAAAGTCAACAACTCTTACAAGCTACATAAAGTGAGATTAATTCTTAACTGTGAGAATCTGGTAATATACCATGATATTGAATTTATGACAAAGACACATTTCCGTGTATTATATTCCAACACGTAACATTAATAAGCATGAAAGCCACAAGCAGAACAATTCCTGTGACACTGCCGCAAGTACCGCCTTGCTATCAATACTGATCTATGTTTAATAGGCATTTGGAGCAGTGGGTAATGCTTTCATAATGCTATAGTAAAGCAATTTCCTGGTAAATTCTGGTGGAAAGGAGGAAGCAAAACCTGATTTTATTTAATCAGCATCACAACGCTGGAAGACATAAATATTGATTCTTCATTCATAGTGGAATTCTACAAATACAATTTTTCTCCAGGCATACGAACATATGACCAGCAATGGAAGTGCATAAGCTTACACTGACAAGTTAAAAAACTGAATAGTAAAGTAGAGCAGGAAAAACTGCAGGGTTTGATATATTGTTGGGGCTCTGTGATTTTGAATTGGAGGAGGTCGACAAAAATCTAATACTTCTTTTTCAGCATCATAAAAACTTCCTTTCTTCTACCTTTATGCAGCTAGCTTAACGAACATTAATTTTAATGCAACAACTCCCAAAGGGAATGGATGTGCTATGAAGGTTTAGGATCTTTTTCTGTCTTGTCTGATAAAGTGGTACTATTGTCATTTACTTCCAGGCAAAAGGATGTAGCCCACAGTGAAGTAGGGAAAAAAACCCACTGCAGCACTGAGAGTCTGGCCTGGGAGCCAGCTAGACATTTTTGGTTTTGCCTATAGCTTTAAAATGAAACATTTCCTTTCTTTTAAATTGAACGGCTTTCATTTCATGCCTCATACTTGTGTTATGCAGTACATTGGCCAGAGTACATGTAAAGAGTCTCCATTTCGAACATGTCGCCCACTCACCGTTTTTCCACAAAAAAGTTGTTTGAATATAATGTGGTTTCTGTGCCTGCCAACAAGCCCACAGCTTTTCAACGGCTCTTGATAATAAACATCACGCTGTGATAAGGTGACTTGCAAACAGCCAGGTTGAGGAGTTCAACATTGTTTGGAACAAAATCATTAACACCATATATCACCCTGATGTTAAAATTGTCCACTGTTGCTTTAGATTAAACAGAAAGTCCAGTGATGAATTGATGCGGAAGACAGATAATTTCCTTTTTTTTTTAAACTAAATTTCTTGGTGAAATCATGTAGCTCCTTTGAACATATTTTTGTCATTGAACTCAACTGTGAGCCAGGTCATTAAGAAATAGCACGCAGTGCAGAGAGGCACAATTTGAGTGTGCATGCCGCAAAACACAAAATAATTGATGTTGATTGATATCAACTTTCCCTCCTAAGTCCTCCGAACTTTCTGCAGTTTTAATAACACACGCATTTATATTTGAGGTTTGGCTCTGCTTGTTATTGAGAGAAAGTCAGACTTTAAATCCAATATTATCCTTATAAGACCACGATCCTTATAAAACTGAAGCGTCTGTGGAGTGACACAACCATCAGCGCCCACAAGGTGGACTGTTGTTTTGGCCAAAGGCTAAGTCCCAAATCAACTCAGATATTTATTCATAGAAATGAAAATGTGTAAGTAATCCATAATAGAAATAGGCTCTCATTATGTCTTGCACTCCAATCACTCATCTCACCACTTATCTATTGAAATGTGTCTTAGTCGCACCAAAAATAACATTACTTTTGACTTTTCTTAGAAACAGTGCCAGGCAGCATCATTTGATGGTATTAGCGCCTGGGCATGTCAAACTGCTTCTTTCTCCGAAGGAACTGCATGCTGCTGGTATAAAAGATGGAAAGACTTAATAGAGCACTCCCCTTTTTTCATTCATTTACAATATAGACATGTGATTCATCAACACACCGATTACTCAGTTTAATGGGTCTCTGAGGTTACAGCATTGACAGTGAACCATCAGTTGCTAGTGAGGGTATTTGCTGCACATGTGGGTGGCACTAACGCATGATATAACCCTGCCATGCTGGTGCTTGAGAAAACAGAAAGCCAAGCAGTGCAGTTGGGGCTGCACACAACAGTGAGCCAGTCCCTGCAGTGGCGACCATGCTGGCTTTATTAGTTTAGCGTCATAAGCTTCTCTCCGTAGAGGGTGCGTATGTGGCAGGATGGAAGGGAAGTAATGTTGTGTGTGTGTGTGTGTTGGCCTGTTTTTCTGTTTGTGTTTGTTACAGAGGAATAAGTGTTGTGTGTTGTGGGTCTCTGCATCTATCCCTCTATTTGTGCGCGCACGTGTCAGGCCCTGTGATTTTTCCCAGCCTGTTCCATGATGGATGCGATTCACAAGGAACGTAAAAACAGACAGCCACGCCAAGTCTTGCAAAGTAATAACCTGTGAGCACCAAAACAAACCCAACGATAAACCCCCTTAAATGGCAAGTCCCAAAACAATGCTTTAATAAACAGGGCTGACCTGCTGAATTCTAATAATGAGTTTAAAAGCCCAATTTGAAATTTAAAAGGTTGCTTTCTGACTTTAAAGGCCTAATTTGAATTTAATTTGTTTTCTAAGAAATGGGGGAGGATTTATTGTGGCCATCTTTTGAGATGCACATATCCTAGGGATAGAGAAAAGGCGCAAAGTGTACTTCTCCAGGCATGAACACCTAATAAGAAAAAAGGTTGGGTAGGTGTTGCAAAATTGAACAGCTGCGATAGTAAATAAGGTTTATGTGGCAAGGGGAGAGCAGTCTCTCATCGGTCACCACGGTAACTGTGAATGTTGTTGATCTCTTGGGGAAGAAGAGGAGTCTGTTTCTTCACACCAACACCACTCCTCTCCACTACTCAAAGTGCCACTGTATCCAATTCTAATGGCAAGTGTTAAACAAAGGTTTACTGAATGAAAAACTTAACGCATTGGCGATAAATTCAATTATGATTAAAACGTTTTAAGATGGCGCTTTAAGTGAATACTAACACACAAGGAAATAAGCTTTTCGGGGGTTTAAGATTTGGTTGTTGACCAGGAGAAAACCAGGAGGCCTCGGTTCAAGTGAGCTTAAAGCAGTCAAGCTGATACTTAAACACATCTTTGCTGCCAGGAGAGGAGCAGTGGGGAGCCAGCAAACTATCTTCTTTTGGAGCTGTTTGCCAAGGCTCTGGCTTTGGATCAGAATCGCATTCCTGCTATGAATCTGAAACAGCAATTATTTTCGGTTTGCAGTGTGTTAAATCATGCATACGGTAGTATGTTTTCAGAAAACACAGATGGAAAAAATAAACTGTTAAAATTTTGCATTTGTTTGTTGCAATGACACCTCCCTTGCTATGATTCAGTTTCTAATCATGTCCAACCATGGTGCAACAAAACATTTCCATGTGTTGTTCCCTTACAACGGATCCTGTAAAAAAAATAAAAAACATGGCCTGAAAAACATATCAGAGGCAGAGGAAACGAAGTAGCCAAAACACTTTTAATAGGGGGTGTGAACGTACTCAAATAGTTGTACTCCATGAGACAAATCTGACATAAGACTATGTGAAGTTGCCTTTCATTCATTAAATATAACAGTGTTTTTGGGGATCAGCATTGACTGTCAAATCAATGCAGAGGAAAGCTGAGGATGCTAGCTAGTACAACTCCCTGGGGCGGAAACGAATGTTCCTCTTGTTTCCCTGTTGATCTCTCTCTGTTTGACATGTCCTGTTTTCCTCTCTGACTCGTTCAAAGGCTAACAGGCTCATTTGAGCCATTTCTTCAGGGAGACATGGTTGTAGTCATTTGGATGGAGTTGCTTGGACTGGACTCATGGTGGCATGACTTCCTGCTCATTCAGGCCAATTCATGATCGCCATGCAGGGACCCATTGTAGATTCCTCTACTATCCTTTTCATCCAAGACAAATTAACCATTCGACGAGCATGTGCTCATTTACCCTTTGAAAAGAAAGGAATCCGAGGGGATGTGTGGTCATTTAAAAGCATAGGTTCAAATCCTTACCTGTGCTATTTTCTAATGTCATCTCTCTATATATAGTTTGAATTCTGCAAAGTTGTATTATCCCTTGGAGAGAAGAGCTTCTGAAAAGAGCTATCTAAACGGATAGTTAGTTTTGTGGATGAAATTTAATATAATTTTAAATGCCTTTTTTATGACAGCGTGCTATTCCTTCCAGAGTCCAAACATTACTTGGCATTGGCAGTGTACCCTGAACAAATTATTTCAGGAGTCCTTCACGAGCTGACCTAAGAGTACTTCAACAGCCTTGCTACTGTCATTTCTCCCCATTTCATCATGTACAAGCAGACTCATATTGGGTTTTGAAAGCTGTGAACATGGGCTGACACCCCACCATTCAAAGTTCCATTTGATTCCTAGAGATATATCATGAAAAAAGCAACTAAAGTATACTAACCTCAAAGAAGGCCGGCACTATTGCCAGACCCTGTTCTTTTTTGGGAGATATTGGCTTTCTCTGTTGTGGAGGATAGAGGGTCCCTCACTTTGGTGGCACTAATAAAACCAGTGGGAGATGACAGGGAATCATAAAATTCAAACGTATCACATATTACTCACATACACATACTAAATAGTAGTTACTTGTCATGAATCAACAGTTTCAATAAGTGAGGATGGTACTGTATTTTGCCAGTATAAAATAGTCAAAGAAACACATTAAAATATGTTTGACGTATTATAACACCAAATTATATTCATTCCTAGCAGAATGTACACTAATAAGTTATATAGTACAATGAAAACAATACTGTTGAATCCAAATCTTCGCAGAATATCATTACACCAATTGTTTGCATGCTCTTCTCTTTTTTCCAAGGTAATACTTGCCATCAGCATTGATTCAACTCTGTCTTACAAGGTCAAAGCTCTAGGCTACACCTCCATGCTTAAAGCCACATGGTAAGTAATTCATCACTATAATGATTCCTTTGAGATAACGAGCGAATGTGTTGATAAATTATTTATTATTAGTGATAAAATGGAAGGCAATGGAAAAAAGAAACATACCGCTGATTCTTTTCTGTGCATTGAGTTGAAGGATACGCAAAGTGTGAAAATGAAGGGGGGGGGCATTTGCTGATATTCAACTCTCAACTCTCAAGTTTTCAACCATTTTAATACCTGAATTTTTGTTTCTGCATTGCCCAACGTATTGTAATACATGGTCCAATGTGTCAGCATAGCTCTGCCAAAAGTGAGCCTTGAGATTCAAACGACTGATACTATTTAAGTCAGCATCGGTTTAGTTAACATGCCGTACTAGTTCTCACTGATCCGTCTCTCCTGTTTTAGGCTCAGAGAGATGGGACTATACAAAGTCTCAGATTTGCCTAGCATATCAACGTATCTTATACACATTCAAGAAACTCATGTCCACGCATTCATTATGGGTCTCAAGTGGACTTGACAAAACTTAGAGATTGCAAGAGAGTAAGCAAGATTTTAAGGAGACTTCAAATTCAAATGCAAGCTTAGATTTTTTTTTCATACACTTATGTACACTAGTTTACCACAATGCTTAACTCATCAAACCTGACTAAACTTTGACTATAGGTACCCTAATAACAAATAAATACAGTAAAAATATAATGTGCTTATAATTGCATAGCTTCTGTCTTTCTGCTGTCATTGTTGAAGTTGAAAGTGTTTCTACAGAATGCTGCTGCTTTAATAGTAGGCTATAGGCTATAGGTTATTCACACAATATAATTTGTCTGTAGTTCTGTAGTAACTAGGTCTACCTACAAGTAGCGACCTACAGCAAGCCAACTTATTTGAAACATCTCCAGACCACCTTTGGAAACATCTTCAGTTAAGAAGGGATTTGATTTAGCATTTTGTGCAATCGTGTTCATTCCAAACTGGAACAGTATGACTAATTGTTGGCAAATATTTTAATTCAGGCACTGGCTTTTGGTGTTCACTCTGCTCAACAGGGGGAATAACATAGATAAGCAATGTCAACAACTTGACCCGTGATTCCAAAAGTGGGTGCTCCAATCAGAACAAGAACAGTCTTCTCATTACTAATTCTCAGTACATACGCTCAGTACAGTCTGGATGGATAGCATAAACAACCCAGCAGGAATCTTCTATATTTTTCAGATTTGTATAGAAAAATCTTTACATAGAAACAAAATCTTGGAGTCATCATATGGCCTGAGCTAAGCACTAGTTTTTCATGACACATCACAACAAAAGCCACAGTACAAATGACAGTATACTGAAGGAGGTGACTGACAAGCAGGGTTCCACTTCAGAAACCTCACTGCATTTCTGCCCAGAGAAAATATTGTGTACAATTTTAATTTTATCTTATTTAAATGTGTATAAAACAAAGACACAGTTTATAGTTTAGCACCTGAAATTGACCTTTCCCCCACAGATTTTTTTGTGGTCCTCTATTGTGCTCTTCAGGGGTTGGTGGGAGGGGGGTGCAGAGTGCAGGGTCAGCCATAGACCTTTGTCCCTGTAGTTGGTAGGGATTCAGTTCACTTAAGCAGGGCAGGTTACAGGATGGCCTCTCTAACCACTGGGCCACCCTCCTGACCAGAAAGCCCTTTAGGAATGTCACTTCCCCAAACACCACTGCTGTGAGATAATGGGCTGTACTATCACAAAATCTTACAACATACACACTGTACCAGGGCCAAGCCAACTCAACAAGGCATGTGAAAATAAATGAATTACCTCCGCAGAACACTTTTGGGCAATAATAATAGATAATATATAATCAAATATCTGTTTAACAACAGATCCTTCAATATGCTGAGGGTGATGATTCAGATACTTTTAAATCTTGGCATAGGTGCTTCAGAAGGTCTGACAGTAGTGTTTGTTAAAATATTAGGAAAGACATGGGTTTGAATGGATAAAACCCTGTTGGATTTTAGCTGGGCTTGTAGGTATGACGCTTCTGAGAAGAGTTGCACACTGTAGCATTCAATTTCACAATGACTTTCTGGGGCAAACTGGCTTCACTCTTATTTTGAGGTTCTTTCAAACACAAACAAATCCTTCAGTCAGACTTAGACCGGTGTGCTTTGATATTTTTATGGTCTGCACAGCATACTCTGTTGTTGCTATTCTATACGGGGAAGTACAGCTTACTTTGCATTCAGCCATTGCAGGTATGGTTTATTTGTTGCATTTGTTGACAGATAATTTCTCAATACGATTTAATTATACAATAACTTTGCACCTGCATACTAAACAAAACTGTTGAAAAATGGAGGCAAATGTGCTCTGCGTAATACCAAAGGAGATATTACAGGAAACAGAGGAATAGGATGTTGATAAAATTACAATATTCTCATGAATTTGCACAGCATTAATCAGGCACAGCGAGACGCTTGTTAATACTTAGTGTCGGAAGATTAGAATCATTTTGTTCTGTCCACCAACACTTGCAGAAATCACTGTGATTTTTCCGAAGAGCAATTTATTTGTTAACCTTTTACAAATATACTCGCTGCTGTATATGCATTTCTTTCTTTCCTTTTCCTTTTTTGCTTCCTCCTGGGTAACGAGGGACGGTACAGATGAAATGGATCTTCTGAAACCTGGCAACTGATTACTTCCTTAAATTCATTAGCAACCTGGAAAGTCTATGTGTTATGTCAAGAATGAAAGTACTTTTAAGACCTCTTATCAACCGAGTTCCTTTGTATTGCAAGGAAAGGCAATGAGTGCTTCTTTGCTAGCTCTGAATTTTTCATAATGCTGTGAGTATATTACTCTAATGGTACATGTAGTGCTCCCTCTATAAAATCTCCAGTTATCAATGCATAGTGTTCCATTTGCAAAAGACCCAAAAAGATTTTAAAAAACAGAAAGCACTGCTGTGGGTACTCCCAATACAGAAGGTGCTCTTTGGTAGGGGAGATAATAAAACATGAACTAGTTATTTAATAAAGGCTTTTTCAGTTCATGAAAAGTTGCCTTGGTCCTGCACTGACATAAGACCATTCTAAATACACCGATTCAGTGCAAGCAAAGACACACAGACACATGCATACACAAACACACTGAAGAGCTACGAGACAAATGCAGGTAAATACCTGAGATGACAGATCCAATCCTACATGTATAACATAAATAGAGATGGATAGGTGCAGACCCAAACAAAATATTAATAAAGAGTTGTGGTTCTTAGATGTGATGCAAGCTCCAGCATTAGACTCATTCATCTTCCACTTTGCTTTTCCTCTAGGCCCTAATATTTCTCATCAATCAGCAAGTTAGGTGTCAAGTGAGAACAATTCAGCACAAAGTGAATGTCAGGCTCTCTTCACTGGCCATTTTCCAATCTGGCAAATGAATGGCTCTCTGATGTTGATGAATATGTATTGATGGCTGTGTAAAGACGGTGTGCAACAGGGGTGCGAAGACCTCACATGCTAATGTGCACGAGACATCTTCTGACAGTAAAAGTACAAAGGCATCTTGTTGGTATTGTTAATTATTTTACAGACAAAATCACTCACCCATTTCTACATGTGTCAAAGCATATAAGCAACATGCCATATCAGTTACATCTAAATTCTGACAGTTTCTGTAAATACCTTTAGATTGCTCTTTGTTTAATTACTGTTCTACAGTATATCTATATGAATAAAAAGCAAATACGTGTGTGTTACTGTGCTCATTAGCAACTGTCATACACACTTCAGGGATTACATTATTGTTTAATTTTTAAATTAGCAAACCAGAGCTTGTTTGCGTCTCTGCTTGATCGTCACTTTTTAATTATGTTTTAATGTTAACAATTAGTACTGAAGTAGAGTCAGCAACACTTGAGTGGAATCTTAGATAAACAAAGCACTCTCAACATATCCTTAAGAGTGATTCAATAAGAAAAACTTTTTTGAAGTGTAGACGACGGCCATTATCTATTTGAGGAACAAACAGATGAAACGTCAAAAACAGATACCTATTTCTGGTGGGTATTACTTATGAAGCTCACAAGGATGTATATTATATTGTATTATATGCATGTTTCAAAGAAATAATGAATCCTCAATATTATAATAATACATTATATGTTATAACATTATTAAATATTACATATTGTTATATAATATTTCCACATAAATAATAAAGTCATGGTACTGGGCAATAAATTAAACCCGTTTAAAGATGAAAAAATAATAACACTAAGTAGTCTATGAACTACAAGACACTAACATGCTCTTTGAATGACGCATAGTCATGACTTATAGACTACCGTCAGCACTTTGTGGAGGATATAAATTATTGTGCTGTTTACACATCAAATCCTGACAAACATCAATAGTTTATCACCTGGGAAATTATTTGCAACCCATTTTTATGGTGCTTATGTTGTCTGATTAAGCTAAAAGCAGTCGCCAGAGGACAATGGCACCTAACATCTTTAGATGAAGCCCCATCCCAGTCTTTCATCATGCCTCTTCGGATGGAGTGCTCTAATAACCCACACTGTCCAGTACATTGTGCTATGTGCTCACAAATCATGTCATAGTCACTGATGTTACAATGTTTGAAGTGCAAACAATCATGTAAGATTTAAATCAAAACGCAAATGTGTTGGTGTATTTTGGAATAGCCAAAGCCTTGACCATTTGATGCACACCTTGACATTTTTTTATTTTATTTTTTTTCATTCAATGTGAGAAAGGATTTTTGGCATTCTGGTTTTCCTCATCACTAAGAGATGTACAGAATACTTTAAATAGGGAGAGGATTGGTCATTTGATGCAGTCACATTCTTGACTGATAAAAAGAGAGCATAAATATATAGATGGAAAAGCTG
>CABFOQ010031076.1:0-12030 GCA_900660455.1 Gephyroberyx darwinii
TGGTTTAGCCTGTCAGGAAGGCCAGCTAGGCAGCTAGGCAATCAGTCAGCCACTTAGGGGGCACTCACACTAGGCCATCTGTACCGTGCCCGGGCACGGTTGACGCCCAAAGTCTGGTTCGTTTGACTAGTGTGATCGCTCCGAACCGTGCCCGAGCCCGCTTGAAGAGGTGTGCTCCGGCACGGTTCACTTGGATTTGGGCTAGTGTGATCGCTAATCGTGCCGGAGCACGGATCCCGAACATGTCAGTGATGCGACTGTCCCATAAAATCGATGATTTATTGATGAACGTGAATTGTAGTCGGGAGTAAAGCCGCAAATTCCTCCGTCAATGTCAGCTGCCTCCGTAAAAATCTTCTTATACGTGCAGCACGATTAATTGAAAATCACTGCGTTGCATAATCGATAAATCTATGTCATGTGAGAGGGCCGTGTGTCAAATAAGCCACAAAGTAAAATTATGAACTCCACTGTGCTGTGCAAAAGCGCTTTTCTTCAACACAAGAAGTTGGATCGTGATGACATAAGCGCGCCCAGGCATGGAACGTTTAGCGCAGTGTGAGCGGCAGGCCAGCGGGGGAGTGGGGAGGGGGGACAATTGTGCTCTGGCACGGTTCAAGCCAATCGGGCCTAGTGTGAGTGCGCCCTTAGCCACTCAGATGGCAAATACACAAATACGGCTGTCAACCTACTACTCAGTCAGTCAGCTGATGTCCAGACAGACAGAGGAAAGAAAGGATGGATGGATGAAAGGAGTGATGGATGGGGCAAGTGTGCTTTTCTTAAAGTGCTGGATTATTGATGTCTATCACCATAGAGAATGACCTCTAAGAACACATTAGCAAAAGTTTTAAGACATTGCATACTAGAACATATTGGGCAAATGATTTATAAGATGCAAGACGCTGCATACTAGAATGGCACGTTTAATTTAAAGGTGAAACGCAAGTTAAATAAGCACAGCTTGAAATTAACATTTGCCACCATACAAATTCTGTGCCTGGGAAGTCTTGTCAATTCTATTGGCTTTTGAAAGACAAATCGGTGTTAAAGCTGTCTTTTATGTCTTTTATGTCTTTTTATGATGGTGTAGCCTGATGTCTGCTATGGAGTTGCATCTGATGGTGGTTATATCACTCGCTTGTTTTGTGTTTCTTCTTATCTGAATTGGCCTTCTACATGTGTTTACCTTGGATTATGGCACAAGGGATAGTAACATCTTGTCCTGTGTATTAATGAATGTTATTTTCTAAAAACAACTTGCGCAACCAAGAAATAAAATTAGCTGTGAAATTCTGAATCCCCTATGCACTATATGGAAAAGTTCATGAAAAAGTTTGTTTCATGTCCTCTAATTACGTTTCTATGTAATATTACTAAAATAATCCATAAGCTTTCAGACCTAGAACCTAATAAGTAGACAGGTGGGCTACTTGGTGTGGGTCTAGTTAGAACATTTTCATTATTACAAATTGTGTATACGCTGCTTGCCCCAACTCGGCATCTAATGCACGCCCGACCGTTCTGGTAGGGGGATCCCTCTCTGAGGAGCCCCTCCCAAGGTTTCTTCCATTTTTTTCCTAAAAGGTTTTGTGGGGCTATACAAATAAATGTGATTTGATTTGATTTGATTTGATTTAAAAGCCAGTTCTCAAATCCAGAATTCTACAGCTTTTTGATACTATAAAAGTGCCGAAAATGCTTAAATGATATTATCATTAATATGAATGGTTTCTGAGGAACCTGAGACAAGGCTTTTTGAGTAGGTGTCATGCTCAAGATTAATCATCAAAGGAAGACTTAATTTACTAACATTTGACTAACATTTGTATTGCCATATTACTATAACGTTGTTCCCACTTCCTTGAAACAGTGAATGCACTGTCTATGTATGCCTGTGTGTGCTTGTTTGTGTGTGTGTGTGTGTGTGTGTGAGAGAGAGAGAGAGGGAGAGAGAGAGAGAGAGCTGTGTGTCATGTATTGATTCACACACTTTACAGCAGGAAGCAGGAGGAAATGAGACATGTACAGTGCCGCTCACTGTTTTCTAGTTATGCTACAGTACATTGATGGTAGATAAGAACATTGTGCTCGTTCATAATTAGTTAGTCTTTAAAAACACATTATTAAATCACTAAGTTCTGCTGCATTTCTGGCAACTGCTTGTAGGGAGTAACAGAAACCATTAGTATCTGTCTGTCTGCCTGTCTGTCAGGCCAACCTCTATGCCCATATTTGGAGCGCAGAGCGAGCGCACCTGGGAGCTGACGTCATATGTAGAAAGTACCTGCTACAACTTGTCTGTCTGGATTCGGGTTTAGTCAGTAGAACTACCTCGAAGAGACAAGACAAAGAAACTAGACGAAGACCGAAAAGGAATATATTTCTAATTTATTACATTGATTTTTTTTGCCTTACGAGGAATACTTAAAGAGGATTCACAAATAAATGGGGACCGCTCGGTTCGCGGTATTGGGCGTTTTAGTCGTCTTTTTCCAGGTGAGATTTCCTGCTAACTTGGTAACTTGACTCCACAGATGCCATGTATTTGTCTCTGGGTCCTATCCCCGAAATGTGCCGTTGTCCACTCTTTCTTGTATGGAGAAATCTGTACGTTAAACTCAATATTCATAAATCTTGCAAATCTGGTTTACTATTGCTTCCGTATTGGCAAACATGCATATCCGGTAGAAAATGACTTAAGAACTTTACGAATCATCAGGGGTTTCTGGTAAATGTTGAATATATATGATCCACCAAGCAGCAATTTATTTCTATAACATCTCAACTTGTAGAAGTGATTCACACTGTTCGACCAAGTCCATCCACTGTGAAGTATTTAGCTGGAGGAAGACTGACGGAATAGCAGGCGAATCAATTATATACGTTAGACTTTATTAGACTTTATTCAAGTTAGCGCTGCTTGGATGTATGCCGAATTGAAGAGTAGATCTCAACGAATAAGAAAATATCTTAAGCGATGTTTTCCGATGTGAGTACTAGGGTCAATACACAAAGCAACATTAAATTGTCAAATTTTGAATTGAGTTTGTTCTGTCCGTCTTTCAATTCGAAAAACTGAGGTTACAGGTTACGTGTGGGCCCTCGCCCTTATTTCGATGGTGACGTTTTCGCCAGGGTAAATGCCAACGAAACGGACGTTATCCACAGGTTTCGATTAAAGTATCTGCCCACTTAAAATCACGAATACTTAATATGGTAAATTATTTAATATTACCGTTACCTAAGTGTTGTGTTCATTTCGAAACATTGTACATGTAAATTAAAGTCTTTCAGGAATGATGACTTTATTTTGTTTCCCACGTAGACAGTATGCCGCTTCACGTTCATTAATATTCACCTGCAATGGTTTCAATTGAACAATTTCAATGATTGAACTCTGTGTAGTGTGGTCAAATTAATCTGTAGGTGGACATTAAATATTTCTTTAACTACTAAAATTGTTTTAATCAAACATGCGAAATGTGATGTATAGGAAGTGTGCCTATTGCGAAATCAGACTGTAAAGGTTTCAAACTACTACTAAATGTCTCGTGTATTCGGAGTATGTTTCCATTATTTTTAATTGATTAAATGAAAGGCTTATTGCTTTTTTTTTTTCACCCTAGGCCGCGACCTCAGTGTCTAATGAGGAGCGAGCATGTGAGCCTGGTTTCCAGGCCAATATGTTGGTTTTCAAAGTGGATAGAAAACATCTGAACGGGGGCAGGATCCTGGGCAAAGGTAAGAACAAACAGGAAGCTGATGTGTCATAGTACAGATGCACACAATAGACACAATTCTTAAGTCTTTATAGGATTTTTTCTCTCTGACAATTTGTAAAATTCCCTGATATTTCCTGATTGTACAGGAATATACCAGAATGCAATTTACAACTTGTTTTTCACACATTCAAGTGAAACAAGGAAGAACATTTTTAGGTCATGGAAGTGCTCTGGCTTAGTTATGGAAAGTTATGGAATTTCACTTCAGGGCCACAGTAGGAACCCTGAGTTTTTATACAAAATGGATTCAGTGGCATAATTTATATCAAACAATGCTCCAGCTGAAGTACTCAGTTGTGGATGTCTATATCTGAGAGTTCACAGGGGTTGTGCTGCCATGTAGCACATAACTTCTCCGGTCATGTTTTGAAAAAAGATGTAATGTCAGCAGTTGATACTCCCATAGCACACTTCGGCAACACCCCCACCCCCCAGCCTTTCTTGTCTTCTCAGACTGAGACAGCCTTCTACAGAATAAGCTGCTCACATTGTTCAAATTTCTATCCCAAACAACCTCAGGTCTTAACTGGCTCTCACTCTGTACCACAGATAATGCTGTTGCCAACATGCCAGAACTATGCGCCCCACCCTGTTTGGTGGCTGACCTTTGGCATTAGCAGGCTTACCTTCAAACAAATGGTTTCAGATAAATGAAAAGGTAGAGGATTTTCCATGTGTGCTCACTGTACTGTTTGTGTACCCAGCATTGGCAAATCAATTTTTACAGATATTAAGAAAAAAGACTTAAGCGGTACTTCCTTGTCCATATTTGTTGGCAGGCCATGTATGTTTAATTTCTTCTGTTCACCGTTCCTTCTTCCTCCATTCTTAGTTTGGTGTGGCCAACTTCCTTGTCTGATTGTCCTGTCCTAACCATCTTGGCTTGTTTGTCTAGCACAAGGCTAAACTCCTCCCTGAACCACTTGGAGACCTCTGTGTAGCCTTATGCCTCATCCTAAGAAGATTGCATTTGAATGTATGCTGCCCAACTTTCAAGCTCTAGCCCATCGGCTATTCAAGTCAAGTGTATTTATACAGCCCTTTATCACAAATGAGCCTCAACGGACTTTACAGGCCTAACTAGGACAATCTGATAGACAATCAGGCCTATGACACAAACAGTTATAATTTATTGACTCATTTACTTATTAAATAGCCTTTTTAGGTGTAGTTTATTACCATAGCCTATATCCTAATGCAGTGTTCTTTAGATACTGGGTTGGAATGCAAAGTTGGGTCACTGGAAGATTAAAATGAGCCCCAGATTATCATTGAAAAACTATGAAATTGTACAAAGATACTGGATTGTTTATGGTTCCAAACCCTTTTGAAGTGCATGCAGTCTGCAATGGGCTGAATTACAAAAAATGTACGTTAGTGGACTAAGAGTCTTTACACATGCAAAATTTTGGGGGGGGTGAGGAGGTAAAGTGGTTTAATAGCAGAACCCCATAGACATTACTAAATCCAGAGGCTTGTTATATGCAGACACGGCGAAAACAATTAATCTTCTAGATTCCAAACCACAAGGCTTTGTCATTTATAATCAAACAGTGAAATTAATTTTGGAAATGTAAAAGTGACATTCGTTCAGAATGGGAGTCGATAGGAATTGCACTGTAATGCTAGACACACTTCTGTTCCTCATAGCACTCAATGCTTTCCTTATTGATCTCATTGTCCATTACCTGCTATAACGTTGGCCATCTACATTGTCTCAAAACCTCAAACCTGTATATCCTAGCATCTACATGATTTGTCTAATCAAGTGGCCCAATACTAGCATTACTAACAGTCCAGTTGAATGTGGTCTTGTTTGTCAGCTGTTTAGTGTTGTGCTGCGCCTGGTTTAGAACCAACAAAGCCTGTCTGTTTAATGACTCAACTGTAGCGTTGTCTTCATGCTAAAGCCTTGAATCGGGGCCCTAAGGGGCTAGTCAGAGCTGCACTCCTAATAGCAGGGTTCCTATGGCCATGGAAAACCTGGAAAAGTCACAGGATTCAAAATTGTCCTATCAAGGCCTGGAAAAGTTACAGAAAATGGATATAGTTTTGGAAATGTCATGGAAATTTGTTGTTCTTTTTCAACCAGTGAAATGTTTAATGTGAAGCTTGGCTGCTTGTTGATCCACTTCCCTTTTGAGGAATAAGCCCAAGTTTCCTTATAGTATTGGTCCTAAGTGATAGTTGTAGCCACAAATAAAACCTCAGGTCAGCTATTCAACATGAAAAAAATGACATTCGCAACATGGACTCAAATGTTGGTCATGGAAATTGTGCTATATGTCATGGAATAGTCAAGGAAAAGTCATCAACAATCAGCAATCAGCAAAAAGGTGTAGGAACCCTGTAATAAGATATGGCTGGTATTTAAGTACAGCTGACCAGATGACACTTAAACCTCCATGGCAAATGTCGGGTGGAAATTTCCTTTTAATACAAAAGACCGATACTCTTGCATTGTTATATCATCAATCTTAGGGGTGGGCAGTATAAACAGTACACCGGTAGAAATATGCGCCACGGTATGGATTTGGCTATACCGTTTGTACTGGTAGACAATGGTTTTTGACTAATACATAGAGTGCGCGAGCGTCATTCCTTAGCATTGCCTGATGGACAGCATTCCTAGGCCAAGAAAATACGTGGGTGTACTCTTCCCCTTTACTTGCCAACAAACACACGTTTTTTTTTTATGTATGCCTGTAAACAACAATGCATGAAGAAATAGAGACAAGTAGCACAAGCACTGCTAGCTAGGCTGTAGTGAAGTGGAAGCTTCTAAAACAACCAAAACCGGTGTCATTCAAACTAAACATTTACTTGCCAATATGCTGCAGTTTTACAAAGAACAAAGTAAACAAAACGGACCTTTGCACCCGACGTCTCGTATTCATAACATCACTAAAACTAGCGACAAAAAACACTGAACAAGTTACTGTGGACAGGTTACTAAGTGCTTTTATTTTGAAGTTGCACTTCAAAATAAAAGCACTTCCTTTCCACACTCCATAGTAATACTGAATTATTACCATTAGCAGGTTAAAACATATTTCTCACATATTTACTGTAAATAATATAAATAGTATGTTTTAACATTTCTTCTATAAACTAAGCAACATGAACCACATAATTTAGTTACTTTAAACCAAAACAATTTACAACAGAAGCAGATGAAGAACTCGTTAGAAAGAAGGTGAGGCTTGAGGGAGGGGCTGGAGTTGTGTAGACTAAAAGAAGAACAACAAGTTTGTATGACCACACACGCATCAATAAAAATGCTCTTAAAATATTCAACTTCAGTTCAATGTGAAATTTGTCCTATTATACTAAAGGAATAACACATAAGCTAACTAATAGTTAATTAATAATAACCTAACTCCAGACAATACTTACTATCCCAGAGTATTGTGCTCTTTTTAACGCATGTTCTATTGAAATTATGAAAATAATTATATACCGCGATATATACCGTTACCGTCCAAAATTCGAAATATACCGTGATATAAATTTTAGGCCATATCGCCCAGCCCTAATCAATCTGTAATGTTCAAAGCATTCCAGTTATTTTATGACGAAGTGTTATAACCTACCTTTTTATTGTGCAACCTGCCCTGTCTGCTTCTACTTCTGCTTGTCCCCCCCACTTCTACTGTGATTTCATAAATTTCCCAGAATGCCCTTTGACAACCCCCAGAGAATGGGTGTGAACTTTAACTTGGAATTGGATATTATGTGGATATTCACTTTTAAACCTTCAAAACCTTTACCTGTCTATGTACTGGGGATGTTTCATAATTTTCATTGGATCTGCTTAGTCATAGTGGCGATGTCCCTGAGCTGCTCTGTGAAGACAGTTGCCTTCTTACTCCTTTCCGGGCGTGTAGCTGCAAGATCTCTAATCTGCCTAGAGCTGTCAAACCAGTTATACCAGTTATAACAACCTGGCTCACTGAATACAACAGTCGCTTGCTAATTTACTGGGCCCTTTTTTTTTTTTTTTTTAAACTTCACCAATACCCAAGATCTGATGAAAAGATTGTGTTATAAACTAGAGTGAGCACTTAACAAACGTGTGTGTGAATTTGGGTGAATTAGTCCCTCACTTTTGCTGAATAACATGCACCTTAAATTCATTGGATTAATCCTTTTTCTGGCCACTTGCCTATAATTTGGTTGAACTGTACATCACACGTCTTGTGTCCACAATGAATTCCCGGGAGTTAAAAACAAGGAACGAGACAGTGTGGTCAGATTGGTGTGCACTAATCGTACCACTACTATTCCAATCTCTCATACTACTGCTATTCCTCTTCCGGACACCTTTTGCTACTCCTCATGCAGTTTGTACGCTACATACACACATTATACATGAAAATGATCAGCTTATATTGCAAGTTGGAATGACTTTCTAAGCAATAGAAAAAATTTAGATCACACTAATGATAGACAGAGCAGAGCAGGTGGTAGATAGATGGATAGATGGCTCTTTTTTGCTTTTATTGCAGCAGTACAAGACAAGAGAGAGGCACACATCACTATACAATAAACAACTTTGGTCAACAGGCTGTATAAAAAATATACAAAGAAACAGAAATATACAAAAAATATAAAAGTAGTGCAAGGAATAGTGTGTTGTGTTGTACAGTCGGATGGCTGTTGGCACAAAAGAGTGCTTGAAGCGCTCTCCTCCCTTGTGCTCTTAGGTTGGATGAGACGGTGGCTGAAGGAGCTTCTCAGCCCGTTCATCTCATCATAGAGGGGGTGGGATGGGTTCTCCAAGAGATGGGTTCTCCAATGGTGCTGTTCCTGTTGCACACAAATACACTAAATACTGATATTTATTGCTAATATATAGTATCTAGTGTATAATACTAAATACAAAATAACTATTACTACTACGACTATTATAGCCACTACTACCTCTACTAGTACTACAACTATCACAACTACTCGTACTGCTGCTCCTACAACTACTACAACTAGTAGTACTATTACCAGTAAAACTATTATTATTATTATTATTATTATTATTACTGGTACAAGTACTATCATAACAACCGCTTAGTAACTCCTACTACTTCTAGTGCAGCTACTTTTATAACAACTTAATACAACTACTTCAATTATTTCAACTAGTTCAAGAAATACTATTACTTCAACCTGAGAAAACTATTAGAAATACTAACTACTAGTAGTAGAATTGCTTTTAATGCATTTGTGCTTTATGGTATAGAATTTCTGTAATGCATAGCGTTGGACCTCTGTTGAACCTTGAAGGTTTAGTTCTTGTCTGTACATGTCATTGTCGTGTTCCATTTTTCCCCTCCTCAGTTTACTATAGTTAGTTGGTGAATGTCAAAACCAGGCTGATGAAAGCATATTGCCCCCCCTGATCATGTGAGGAAATCACTTGTGACCCATGTCAAGTCATAAGGCTGTCCAATTACAATGCAACATCATAGACCACTTCTAATTTCACACTTCAAATATCACACTTCAGTCTTTTAGGTTCAGTCAAAGTGTCTTTTTCTATACTTTAGTTTTGCATGGTTGGTGTATGACGTTCCATTACAAAGTGGCTAGGTACTTTTTTTCCTAGTCAACATGTTGCGCCAACGAATTGCACAATGTCAGTTTCATTTCTTTTTGTAACCCTGATAACATCAGTGTGTGTCGGTGTTGCTGTTGGGCAATAATACATCTGGGGGAGTTTTTTTTTAATAAAGTGTGTGTTTAACACATTTTTCCATACAATAGAAAATAGAGAGAGATGGCATGTGACAAAGGTGGTGAGCCAGATTGGTCATCGCAAGAACATATCATGAGCCCTCTGAGCCAGCAAGATGTCCCATTTGAGGAGTATTTCATGAACAATCGCCTTGGTAGTCTTGTAACTATCGAACAAAATTATGCTGTATGTATTTTTGATTTTTGGAATTCTTCAATACTTTTGGATCTCCTCATCTTAAAACTGTTAGCTGGCAGGTTGTGTACATTCTTAGTTCAAGACAGTACAGTTTATGTGCTTTGTGGGTAGGTATTACTAGGGGCACCACAAAGAATTATAGGCCTCATGACAAGTTGTGACACCAGGCCCCCTACCCCCACCTTGCCGGTCTGAAGGGCCCTGCGGTTGTCTCATTATCGAATGTTTCACCCAGTACCTAGTTCTGTACGCAAAATGGCATTGGAAACGGACCATATTATTTTGGCTGGTTAAAATAATGCTCAGCAGGTAATTGTATTTTAGCCAGCCCTTGACAAGTTAGCCAAAAGGTAATTTCGAACACTGGATGTGGGAGTTTCCAAATCTGTTATTGAACTATAAATTTGTGAGTGACCTATAAAGCAGATAGTTGCTTATTGACACCAGTATGCATATTGTACCAGATTAATGGCCCTGATATGAGAGCACAATTAAGCATAAGTAATAACCCATTCTGAGGGCCCCAAGTTCCCTGAGATGCAAAGGTAACTTGGCCAGTTTTGCCAGTCCTGGGAATTCTACACTTTAACTCTCCAACACTACAACCAATTTATGTCTTGTGGTGGAGGAATATCCCTCAGAGAACTACCCCCCCATCAGTTTTATGGTCAGTATTTGTAGCCATCCCCCAGTAGAAGCATCATGGAATTTTTGGTATTGCCATTCTGGGACTGATGTGCAATCCCCTCATCATTGAGTACCTGTAGCCCGTCACCTCCGCTGGCAGTGGTGACATCCACCATTGTAAGTCCACTGCTGCAGCCATTACACAAAGCTTTCTATTGCAGTCCATTCTTTCCACCTGCGTCAAAGTCCAAGTGTTTTTGCCACGGCCCAACATTGTATCAATCTTTGGCGATTTTAAGGTAGGCCACCAGAGTGGATCTATAATTAAGTACAGTTGCATTGATGGGCATCATCGTGTTTTGATTATAGTGATTTGCTAGGTCTAAAATGCCAACGTAGATGATGCTAAAATTATTTTCAAATTATGACTTTGTAGTTTGAAGTTAAACTGTCCTCATTCCTCCTAAAAGAATTGACTTACCTGCATGCATTCTGGCAGCCACTCCCTGACCTTGAGTTCCACCATCTGGTTTCTGTTTTGCTCATTTGGTATGTCTCATGAGGTGTGTCTGAGAATGCATTGAGCACTGACATCCTTATTTGAGCAGACAAAGTAGTCACAGCGCATTTCAGTGCTGCCAGTACAGGTGCAATGTCCATTATTCTCCAGCACTCAGAGAGCTCAACGGTTCTTGCAGCTTAGTCACAGAGCGGTTGCATAAGACTGCTGGCACTGGCACACACTGAAGTCCACAGTACCTTCACTCACTGTATCAAGTGATGGGTGTGCAGCTGTAATTGCTACTGTTTGGCCTCCAGTGCTGTAGTGGAAGTGTTTCATGGCTTTTCCTGCAGTAACGATGACATATCAAATCCACCATTGATAGCCAGCTGCAGCATATGCGCGTGGCACTGAGGTCATCAACACGGGCGGAGGACTTGGCTGCCACAGTGTTTTGTGCCCTAGCCGTCTCCTGTTACTGTGACACTCAAATGTTTGGTTCTTAAATGATACATCCTTGGGCTTGTGGTAGGGTTACATTTGCACACCGCCTCACAATGCTTGCAGTATGCCATGTCATCTGTAAGGATGAAGGATGATCCCAGGCAGAACATGGGCTTCTCCACTTCATTTTCCCCGCTGTGGTAACTTTTTTTTTTTTTTTTTGTTAGGCCCTGGATGTGGAATAGGCTTACATTCACCCCAGTAAGCTATTTGTCTCCCTCTTGTGACCTGTTTTAAATGTAGCAGTCCCTCCTCATTCATCACATTCATTATGAGTTCATTACCATACTATATACTGATTGATTGATTGATTATTCACGAATAACCCTACTCTACACATGCATACACAACCTCAAGTACACTAGTGTTACCTCTGAATTCGTTCAAGCAGTATTGGCCTCTCACTGTTGAATGACTACTGCTCAAAAAAAATACTGATGATAGAACAGTATATCAACAATCTCTGTATCGTCAGGTTTCACACGCAAACCAGGTAGGCCCACCCAGTACTTGTTAGTGACTTGAAGTGTGATGACTCAAGGTGACTCTCAAATCATATGTTTATATTTCAATTGCATTCTTATGCGCTGACATATGATTTACATTTTAGTTTCATTAGGTGTGTGTGTGTGTGTGTGTGTGTGTGTGTGTGTGTGTGTGTGTGTGTGTGTGTGGGCATTAGA
>CABFOQ010031077.1:0-10441 GCA_900660455.1 Gephyroberyx darwinii
CTGGACCCCCAAGCACCTTTATTAAGACGCTGAACAGGCACAGAGCAAGTGGTCATCTGCTTGTCTAAATAAAAACATGGATGGAATAATGAGAGGGGGTTTATCTCTTAGCTGAGACTGGTTAAGCCAACGCTTTTGATGACAATGCATTGTGGGGGTTTGGATATTTAGACAGGTGGGCTGGCAAGGAGATGACAGTTGGAGTTCTGTTTCCTCCCCTCCCTGTGCAGAGGCAGTATTTGCAGAATGAGATAAGACCTGATTTCTCTGACAAGGCAAGGGCAAGCCTGATGTGCCATACATTCTTGTTTTAATGTATCCATCTGTGCTTTGTTTGTGTGTGTGTGTGTGTGTGTGTGTGGGTGTGTGGGTGTGTGGGTGTGTGGGTGTATGTGTGTACGTGTGTGTGTGTGCGTACCAGTACTACCCCCACGTCCCTGAAGAAGTTTTCAGCTTGTTGAAACTAAACAGGATGCACAGTGGGACATCATTTTGGATTTTACCTTGGCAACACTGAGCCCTGTTGGCCAGTGGAAGAATGACATGTGAAATGTGCTTGTGCTCATTTTTAGAATGGGATATACAGTATATACTAATTGTGATAATGCATTGCAGATCTATTAGGTATCTATTAGGCATTTGGACAGAGTAAACACATATGGTCTTACCCTTAAGCAAACTAAAGTAGTAGTAGTAGTTTAAATTAAATGAGTACCTTTTGATTAAGCCAGAAACAGAGATAAACAGTATTCTGCAATGGGATATTGTATTGGTTATTCTTTTACCATTTTTTTGCTGTGTTGAACAAAGGCAATGGCACAAAGAAATGACCAGGCCATGTTTTGTCTTGTGTGTTGTGCCAATTTGCTTGTGTCACTCCTCCCCAACTTCTAGGAAATCAGCTGGAGGATGAGAAACAACACTCATTGCCAAACTGGTTTCACCAACTTATATAATCTAGTCTTTATCTCTGGCTGGGAACATCCTCTGTAGAAACTGCATACCAGTGCTTGTCATATTTCAGTCTACAACCACAACAGCCTGATCATGTTTATATCCATCAACCCATCTCTCTGTACCACCCCACCCCCCACCCCCCTCTCCACAGGTGACTGGAGGGAGCAGCTGTGCCCTCTGGTGACTAGGTTAAAGGAGTGTGTGATGGAGGTGGTGGAGAGAGCTAAGAGAGCCATGACCTTTGTGCTCCTGCAAGAGGCAGCCTGCAGCATTCCACAGGGCCTCCTCCTCCAACAGAGGAGAGACGTGGTCTTCAGTCAGGCAGTAGGTGGCCACATTGGAATATGAACAACTCTGCAGAGGTCCTCTAATGGATATAGAGGTCTCTAAGTTATTTACTTCATTAACAAAGTCAAAGTTCATCAGAGGAGGAGGTCTGAGGCTCCATTTCTCAGATGTTTGAAAGAGGTCCACAACAAATTCCTTGATGTTTCTGTTGTGTGGTTCACAAAACGAAGCATGCATCCTAAACCCTAACACTTTGACATTTTGAATCTTAGCCTGTTTTTCTTTGATTGGCACTTGCCACAAGATGGAGAACATGTTTCTGTACTACTAGTGCAAACAAAACTAGTGCAATAGCTTGTAGCTAAAACACTGCTTCTATAAGAAATGCTAATAAAGTCATTTTTAGGGTAACTGAAATCAAACTGTAACAAGTTCTCCACAAACAAAATTAGACTAGTACACTAAAATGTTCAAGGTATTGAAGATATAGCAATTAGTGTTTGTTATAGCTGTAAATGAAAAGAGATAAAATGTCTGAAGGAAACAACTCCAACCTCAGATATCTGATAGGCACACAACCACTTACAGCTACTATTAATAGTGTTCTATTGCTGTATTAAGTGGTGGACATAAACAGGGCAGGCCTGCAGGCTTCATCCTATTTAAAGTGAAACGGAGTGGTACGGCTATACGTACTGTACTGGAGCCAAACATTAGGAAGCTTTGGACTCTACAACAAAAAACAAAAAGCTCCCAAAAGACTATGCTCAAGGCCTACATTCCTCATGATCAGTGAATCATTATTCAAACACTGTGGCATAGAAACACCTGCTAGGTGCAGCTGAGGCTTAAATACTGTCTAAACTCTTGACCCTTGTATTTCATCTGAATGTATTTAGAGCCATTATTCTGTGGCTGCTTATGTATTTATGCCAAGAACAAATAAAATATGAGTGGTGTTCAACCTTTGCCTTATTATGTATTAGCTCTGAAATGTATTGTTCTTTCAAATGTGTGTGTGTGTGTGTGTGTGTGTACAGCTAGCAGCCCTAGCCTGTGGTTTCGTCATGAGGCTGTATGCAGGAATGGAGGACAAAGGCTTCTTGAGGCAGCTCCACCTGGTTGGCCTGGTGGCCCAGTTTGAGAGCCTGCTCAGCACCTACAGTGAGTAAAGCAGTAAGAGTAAAATTGGATCTGGCAGACTCAAAACCTCCACTGGAGGCAGTTACTTTCTTTTATTTACTTCTGCTTTTTTTTTTTACTTACTACTTACTAAGGAAGCTAATACCCTCAAAAGAGAGGCAGGCTGGGTTTAAGGGAGCCTGACTATTATGGTCAGTGACAGCCAGGCTTTCTATAACCCACTGTAGAAAGATGATGATCCACTGACTTTGGTTTGGTTTGATGCATTTATTGCAGCCATTTTTTATCGTTTCACCTTTTAACCTTTTATAAACAACATGCTCCTGGTGAAAGCTAGCTACAGTGACCTGAGAGAATGGATATTTCATCTCTTCAATACAGAGATTGTATTCCTGGAGATTGAATTAAAGTGAGGCTATTTTGTACTTCTATATGAGTACATCTGTTCTAGTTACTTGGACCATCATGCTCAAATTTGTCATTCATGTGGGTCTACTAAAGATGTAGCTGAGAGACCATTAGAGACCATGGCCAGGCGCTGAGGAAGATTTTGGAAAAAATTTATCTATGTGTGAAGGTACCTGGAAAGGAAGAAAACGAATGCCTCAACCCTTTTTGTGGTTTGTGGCTCTTTCAATATAAGATAACTGCAATTTCAAACTTGCTTGGTTTCTGAATTGCATCTGTCATCCAGTTAACAGAAACCCCAACATGCTGCCCTAGTTTTTAACCCATCTAACAGGATTCAAGTAAAGGATTAATGACTAATGACCTTGTTTTGTTGAAGGTGAGGAGATTGGCATGCTGGAGGACATGGAGGTTGGAATCTCAGATCTGCAAAGAGTTATGTTCAAGATTACAGAGGCCAAGACAGATGAACTTGATGACCTCCAGCCCTTAGTCTGCGGCCGACGGTGAGAATTCCTGTTTAAAAGGTCATTTTGAAGTTGCAGTAATCGAGGTGATTTAGAGTATTATATTTGAAATAGAACTGGTAGTCTGCCCTGCTTTTCTCTTCATTCAGACAGGGGAAAGCAAGGAGTGTTGCAACCTCACAGATCACAGGGCAGAGATTCACACACGTGTTTCAGAGATCAGTTGCTGTTGCTAATTATTCTTGCCAGAGTTAGTTGGCAGATTAACTGATGCATATCAGTCGTATAACTGACAGTCGTATAAATAGGACATTAGTCACAAGATCAACCAGTCTGTATAAGCTGTTAACTAACCACTTTGCTATAGGAGAGCACAAAGGAAGTATGGCATTTTGGTTACTAAAACCATTCTCTCACACATACATAAACACAGCTTCCCCTTTTATTACAGCTTGCACTGGCCTGTCCGAGGTGTCAAATTGTACAACTTTACAACCATGTCGAAGCATATCAAATTTCTGTTTACCTATTGTCTAACCTTCACCTTCCCCTGCTCTTCCTCCCTCTTTCCATTCAGAGACCACTACACTGTAGAAGTGCCATTACCACGGCTGGCATTCCAGACTTTGCCAGAAGAGATCAAGGAGGGCAAGCCTGTACGAGTGTTCCCAGTGCTGTTTAACGTGGGCATCAATGAACAGCAAACTATAGCAGAGAGGTACTGCAAACACTCTTCGTTCAATATTAAGATCTGCCAAAATGATACACTAATGGACAATCAGTCTTTATATGAACACATGAACCAATCAATACAGTCTTCAGGTGCTCACTGTCAGAGAAGGAACTGTAGCCATGCATGGCTTACTCTTTTTGTAACAATGTCATTGCATAAATATATAGAGCTTAGTTATATTAAATATTGATCACTCATTGTTAATTTTTAAGTTCATAATATTGCAACATAGGTGAAACAATGAGAAAACTGCTGTACATTCAAAGCTCTAATAGAGTCCCCAATGGCTAAGTGGTGTGAAATGTGTAAACATAAGTATAAGTCTATAAGTCTACTGTATTTTATGTGTTACCTTAATCGCTTGAAATTTGGGGTTTTCTCTAAAAGAAAAAAAATAACGATGAGATTTTCACCTGTATTTAGTTTTAATGATGTGTTTTTTCTACTGAATGCACCATTTACTGCTATGCATGACTGCTATATACAATGTAAAACCAGTTTTGCTGATGTCCAAATGTTCAAATCTTCCATAATAGCTCTTCTTCTCTCTGTCAGGTTTGGAGACATCTCCCTACAAGAAAGAATAAACCAGAAGAACTTCGAGATTTTAGAAGCCTATTACAAATCATTAAGTGAAAAGGTGCCCCTAGAATGTAAGTCCATAAACTGAAATATGTTACATCAAAGTCCAACCACCATCTCTTTAACCCATCAAGATTACAAAGTGTGAGGAGTTTTTTTATTCCATGTCTGTGGAAAGAGAATTAAAAAACAATATAGAATTAATTGAAAAATGTACTTGGGAAGGCACAATTAGAAACGTAATGCAATGGCTTTAAATTGAATGTGTTTATTATTGAATTTCACAGATTTGAGACTCACATCAGGGAGTTAGTTTTCACCTGCCACTGTGGCCAAGTCTGGGCATTTGGTACAAATGTTTTGACAAGTTCCCTTCTGAAAGGTACAGAAAGTACAGAAATGAGACAAGGACAAAACTTCACCTTGCTATTGGAAACTAGTAGTAGTCACAGTACACTCTCCAATGTTGTTGGATTGAATCTTTGTCCCTGGATGTCTGCCTCAGAGAGATTTGAGAAAATGTAATTTGAATTGAGAATTTGAAACTATAGTTAAATCGCTATTCACTTAATCAGTGACAGAAAAATATACTAAATTAACTTTTACATACTTCCCTGTGCTTGTGTAAAACACATTGTACTGTATTGACCCATATCTGGTATCACATTATTATTCTACTTTTATTTATATAGCACATTTCATACACAAGAACGATTCAATGTGCTTCACATAAAAATATGTTAAGACATTTGCAAATACAAGATTAAAACAGGATTAAAGAAAGACATGTTAGTATAATATTTGTATCCTTTCCTGACTTGCAGCCTGTCTTTTTTTAGACTCCAGACAAGCAAAACAAGAAACTGACCCAGTCAGTGAAAATGTTTTTGTGGTTTTTTTTTGCACAGGTCTACCATGTTTTCAGACACAGACTGACTTAAAGGAATTACTTGAAACCCTGGGCCAGAATGTAGTCACAAAGAAGAGGAAGAACGTGGAGATACTATGGCTTGCTGGAACGGTGAGGACCACTAGGAAGCTTTTAAATGGCAGTGATTTTTCAATTATTGTAATTTTCCATCCATAACAAGGAACACAATTTTCCCTAAACTGTATTACTGCACTTTACAAGCGTTACCTTTTTTCTGCAAATGGCTAGCTGTAGCACGTTTGGCAAAATCAGTCATCATGTTTTTGACACATTGATCTTTCATGAGCTTCAGGGGGAGCACTGAACAGAACAAAGAGTAACTGAGAATGACGGACTGATTTGGGAAAGCGATACAGGCACTGCCCTTTTTACCTGTGTTAACATGTGACTGTGTGTGTGTGCATACTCTACAATAAGTACTTTTATTTTTGCTGTTACCCAAAAAGACACTGTCAGGAAACTAACTGTTGTTGTCCATTGTTAGTTAGTAGTATGGCACTATATACATTGGATGTGAAATTTCTAGCTTGTAAAATTTGTAATTTATAGTATAGACCAAAGTTCCCTCACAGGTAGAAAAAGAAAAGAAAGGAACTGTCTATATACTGTACTTGATGCTCTTTAAGTGAATATTTCATATATTTTTTGTTTTCGGTTTTCTCTCAGATCTGCCGAAGGTTAAATGGCATCAGGTTCACCAGCTGTAAAAGTGCCAAAGACCGGACATCCATGTCTGTCACCCTAGAGCAGTGTGCCCTCCTACGCGATGAACACCAGCTCAGCAAGGATTACTTCATCCGTGCCCTGGACTGTATGCGGAGGTAAGGCAGAAACCAAAATGGGTGCAAGTTATTGTTCCAGCCAATCACAAACATACTGCATTAAACCAATAAACCTGAAGGATTTTCAGCATGCATTGGTAGAAAGAAATGTTACTCCAAATGTCTGGTTAGAGTAAAAACCTGCACCCACAACGTGTGAGCAAGAGTGGACACATTCACCACACACATCTAAGTCCATTTTGTCTGCACCTGCATCTCCCAGTGTATCACCAGCAGCCATGCCCTGTAAACATCTTCATGTGTTCCTTCCACCATTGCCATATTTCTACACACAGTCATTGGCATTCATGCATGCATCCATTGGCACTAAAGAGGCTCTGCTGCCTGCTACATTTTTAGGATTGCCAGCAGGGCAAACCTCTGTACATCTATATCCCTCTAGATCTGCTGAAGTCGCTAAGTGACTGTAGGAATTTCATTTGGTCCTTGTTGAACTGCACGTCTGAAATGCCTGTGATAGTAACTTATATAGACCAGCTGATGGTCCTTGTGTAAGATTACTTTGAAGACATAACATTGCATTACAAATGCTGTTGTAAAAAGTGGGTTTACGGGATTTTTTTGGGGACTGACTGATGGACAGTGTGACTTATACTAGCTGCTGGTCACAGCTAATCACGTTGGACTAAAGGAAAAGAGCGTTGGTAAACTTCAAACAGTTTGCGCACACAGTAGAAAGGCCAGAATTTTAATATCCCCCAACCTAATGGAAACGCCACTTAAAGGAAATAAAATGTCACGCCATTAAACTTTATCTTTGCAATAGAACCAACACAACTGAAATAGTTTCTGCATTTTTATTCCTAAAATATAACAATATATAGATGTACATCTCCAGAAGCAGTGCTGTGTTTGCTTGGCAAATGATTCAAACTGTGATTCAAACTCAGCACTGTTCCAAAAATATGTCCTTTCTATATATTTTATCTAATCACCGATTTCACAGTGCTGACAGTAACACTGTGTGATGTTGTAACTGTGAGATCGGTGATAAAGATCTGAAGAAAAGACAAGAAAAAAAAGCTGTGCATTTCAGCTGTGATGAAACAGGTCAGCAGTCTACTGTGAGTTAAAGTGATGCTCTCTGTCTGTGATGTCCTCCCCTCTGACACACTAAGAAGATCTATTTGGTCCTAATTCACAAAGGCTAATCAAACTTTCATATTAATCAGTTTTGATTGACATGATACGCCCCAACCTCAGATCCAGACTGAGGACAAGGAAAAACTCCCACATTGTTGACTGTTGTAGTTCTCCGGGTTAGTAAGATTTTCAGCTTTTGGCCAACGTGAGTTTTTCCATTAATCATTGGAGTAGGAAACTACTAAGATGAGCTACAAGGAAAGCCTTTCACCGTAATGAGTATTGACTTAATATATAGGTATTGATTTAACATGTGCAGTGGCTACAGCAGGAATTTAAGATAACTGCTTGCTGAAGTGAAAGAAAAGCTGAAAGTGTACGTACGTCTTGTATTTGTCAGTTAAAACATATGTACAACGTCGCAGATTAATTTGGAGGAAATACTTCATGAAGAAGACGCCAGTTTGTTTATTTTGAATGAGAATGCGGAAAGCTTCGATGGGGTGATAAGGCTAGCAGAACTGGTTGACTTGATTGTTATTTTTATGCTGGCACAGCCCACAATAATAATATAAATTCCAATAGCTCCCTTGCTATATTTTCTTTTACTTAAACTCCAACGCTATGAGTCATTGCCAACTATGCCAGCAGCTATAGCAGCATTCAAACAGCTGTTTGATGTTTTGAGGCTCGACATCATGAAAGCGCCTCATTGAAATAACTTGCTGTACAGGCAACAAAAAATATTGATTTAGGAACCTACAATATTTTTCAGTGACTCTAGTCTCCTCCAGTGTGTCTACCCATCAGGCCATATAATGTACTCTCTATCTGCGACTGCCCTGAAACCTCCTGGTTGTCTGCATGTCTTTCTTTTTCCTCTTCTCATTACCCAGCAGAGGCAAAAGATCCTGGACCCATTAAGCTTATCTCACGATATTATGTTACTCATATTGGATGAGTTTCTAATATGGACCTCTAACCTAGCAACTGGATCTGTTCTGCATTACTAGTGACTGGGACTGCTAATGTGCAATGTGAAATATATTTTAATACAACTTGCACTGCGTTAATAAAGCATGTTACTGTTACAATTACAGACTATATAAAGCACTGTTTCGTATCATGCACATTTGAGAAGAGCTGTAAAGTCTCTAGAAGTGAAAGGAACAATCAAGGTGCTGGAATGCACCTTTACATATGATGCTGTAATGTTATCCATAAGGAAAACAGTACTGTACACTTATCAACTGGATCAGTTAGATGTAATGAAAAGAAACAAACTTCTACCAATAGTATGTGCATCAATCTCACCCCTCCATCCTCTACCGACCAACTCATTTCCTGTGTGGCTTACAATAGTTTTTTGTAAGCCTATGTCTCATATCTTTGCTCCTGTCCACTAATCATATCCATCTCTCCATCCATTTTTGCCTGCTTGTCTGTGGCAGCTTTTGGAGCCAGTCTGTACTAATGGCAGTGTCTAAGTGGGCTCTTTGGTATCACCCTCACTCAAGCCGTTATGGGCTTTTAAATGATTAGTCTATGCTAAGAGTCCCACTTAGATAGCATCTACAGTATACTAACACAGCAGTGTTTTTATCTGTCTCTGTTCGTGTGGTGTTCTGTTTCACTCTGGTGGGCGCCCCTGCAGTCGGCTGACCCAGGGAGACGTTGGGCAGTGGGACGACCCTGAGGCCGGCACCGTGGCAGAGAACAAACCAGCGTCGCGCCACTTTTACCCCATTGCCCTGCTGCTCGTTAGCTCCCACTTACTGGTTGTGTGGCTCATTTTAAGTCTTGTTTTTCTGCTTGCAAAATATCAATAAATTGCTGACAATGCCATGTATACTCATTCCTTTTTTCTGTGTTTGCTGATTATTCTTTCCTGAGCTGTGGCGTGTGGTTTAATATATTCTATCGACCTTGAGCTTTAGGGTGTTAATCCCCATGCAGTAGTTGAGGATTGGAAAAAATTGATTTAGATTTGAAGGTATTAAGTAACATAATCACCAATGAAATGTTTACTCTTTCCCTATTGATTACAAATCTTTGGTGAGAAATATTGGGTTAGTCCATGATATCTTACAAGAACAAGCTCATAAATGCTTTCATAAGAGTATCATTAATACTGGGTTCAGGTTAATTACATGGTCAGTGCATATACACGAGCTATAAAAATCTTCATTTGAAGGTTTCTTTTGTAATTTGGTGTGAAAGCGATGATTTTTCTCAGCTGACATGGTATTTAAAAACATTACATTACAGGCATTTAGCAGACGCTTTTATCCAAGGCGACTTACAATAAGTGCATTCAACGTAGGTAGGCATGAGAACTACTAGTCACCAGAAATCCTAAGTGCATTTCCTTCCTAAACAAGCATCTAAGAGCAGAACCAGTGCTGAGGTAAAAGTGCAATAAGTTAGCTAGCTACTTTTTAATTAAACAAATGAGACAAGTAAGTGAAGAAAATAAGAGCTAAGAGGAAGGTCAGGGTAGCGTTTCTTGAATGGTAACTGATAGCAGCTTCAGCATGGTACAGTGGTACATAGATGTATTATGTGCTGACATCTGGATTAGACTGAAGGTATTAACGTCTGTAAATAGATGTGCTTCAAATGGGTAATATGCAAGCCTGTTCCTCATTTCCCTCAATATTTAAAGCTGACTTGCAATAATCTTACATTGTCCCCAGTACAAAATGCATGATGTTATTATATAGGTCCTCACTGAGCACTAGACATGCTTTAGCTCTCATATCCCCCAGGATCTTTTTGGCTGCGTACAGCCCAGTTTTAGACCAAGCAGTAAATACTTTATTACATATTTAAACAATACATAAACAGCTGTAAATATCAAAATAGTCGTCTACTAAACTTTCACTTTTAAACCCTATGTAGCCTCATTCTAGCCTAGACGGCTGTTAAGCAGCTCATTAACGTACATGTAAAATTGCTCAGTGGGTAGTTGAGAACGGGGTAAAATGACGGCTAAACAAATGTGTAT
>CABFOQ010031080.1:0-10752 GCA_900660455.1 Gephyroberyx darwinii
AAACAGGGGTGCTCAATACGTCGATCGCGATCTACCAGTCGATCGCAAAGGTAGTGTGGGTAGATCGCATGGCATTAAAAAAATAGACGTCAGCCTATCATCCATCCCGTCACTTGATTGATATACAGGGCAGCCAGTCAGATGACATCTGACTTTTTCTGACACTTAGGTGTCAAACGCATGCGCAAACAACGGCGCTAAGTGCAGCAAAACTAACAAGCTAGCTAGCAAGTTACCGCCAATTTTTAGCCCTCGGTTTTTTCTCTTAAACTTAAGAAAGGGTATAAAAATGAGTGGGGGAGCTGGACCAAGTAAGAAGACAAAAACTTATCACTTTCATACGGAATGGGAGGAGGACTTTTTTTTCACGATGACATTTTCGAAGTGCGTTTGCCTCATCTGCCAGTCTACCATCGCAATACCGAAGAAGGGAAATGTGGAGCGGCATTTTCGGACTGTTCATAGAAAATACGACACCGACTTTCCGCCGAAAAGCGAGCTGAGAAAGAGAAAGGTGAAGGAACTAAAATGCCAGTTGTCCGGACAGCAGTCATTTTTCTCACAGCCAACTTCAAAAGCGATAGCCGCCACCGAGGCATCGTTCCGGGTGAGTCACCTCATCGTTAAGAACAAGAAGTCCTTCCAAGACGGAGAGATGGTAAAAGAGGCATTCGTTGAAGCAGCTGACTCATTGTTCCGAGACTTTAAAAACAAGGCAGAAATATTATCTTCGATCAAAGCTCTCCAGCTGTCAAGAAGTACAGTTACACGGCGCAGTGAAGCCATGGCCGAGGATTTGACCCAGCAACTTTGGAAGGACATCGCAGATTGCGAGTGTTTCTCACTGCAGTTGGACGAATCTACGGACGTGAGTGACACAGCCCAGATGTGCATTTTCATTCGTATGGTGTTTACTGATATCACTGCAAAAGAGGAGCTATTAACAGTACTGCCCATGAAAGAACAGACGCGAGGAGAGGACATATTTCAGTCGTTCAAAAACTTTATCGAGAAAACCCAGCTCCCAGTGTACAAATTGGTGTCCATCACCACGGATGGAGCACCCGCAATGGTTGGCCGCTTGAATGGATATATTGCCAAGTGCAGGCAGGACGATGCTTTCCCGGACTTCCTGAATTACCACTGCATAATCCATCAACAAGCGTTATGCGCTAAAATGCTCAACATGAAAGAGATCATGGATGTGGCAACGAAGATCGCCTGTTCTATTCGCGCCAGATCTCTTCAAAGACGGCTATTCCGTGCACATCTGGAGAAGGCTGACTGCGACCACTCTGAGTTGTTGCTACACACTGACGTGAGATGGCTTAGTCGAGGGAAATTCCTGCAAAGATTTCGAGAGCTCTGTCCGGAGATTAAGGAGTTTTTCCGTGAAGCTGGACATGCAGAATACAAGCAACTAAATGACGGTCAGTGGCTGTTAGACTTGGCATTTTTAACCGATCTGACAAACATGTTGAATGACCTTAATCTAGAGCTGCAAGGAAAAGACAAAACAGTGATCAATATGATCAGCTCAGTTAATGCTTTCAAACGAAAGATGCAACATCGCTCCTCAAAGCTGCAGCGCCATGATTTGGCAAACTTCCAGAACCTGGCGTCAGAGCTGGAGATGCAAGGGAAGGCCTGTGTGCAACTTGACAGTGCACGCTACACAGAGCAGATTGATAATTGTCTGTCAGAGTTTGACAAACGCTTTCAAGACTTTTCTTTGCTCGAGCCAGTCGCTACATTCATGTGCTATCCTTTTCGGGAAGATGCTGAGGTTGATTCACTCGCATCAAAAATTGCAACACTGTTTCACCTGAACTCTTCTGGAGTGGAAGATGAGATTTTGACACTACAAGCCGACATTCAGCTGAAGTCCAGAGCTCATGGACAGTTCTGGAACTTACTCACAGAGGAAAAGTACCCCAACATGAGGAAATGTGCTACCTCCTTGACTGCATTATTCGGCTCCACTTATTTATGTGAGTCAGCCTTTTCCCACATGAAGATCATTAAGTCCAAGTACCGTTCCACCATGACTGATGATCATTTGGAAGTGTGCTTGAGGCTGGCTGTCAGCAGCTACTGTCCGGACTATGCATCCCTGGCTGATTCCATTCAGTGCAAGTCATCAGAGTAAACTCAGGTAATGACAAAAAATGTACATAGTTAATTGTGTTGTGTTGTGCAATATGGGCTCATGCGGTTATGCAAGGTACATCAACATACATTGTACATATAAAGAATTCTCAATATATTTATAAATAAATATATGTTTTGCATTTTTGTAGTAGGTAGATCATTTTGACTTGGTCATTTTATAAGTAGCTCGCATGCTGAAAAAGTGTGAGCACCCCTGGTCTAGATCTACAGAAATCAATGGAGAAATTGGACAGGAAAAACCGAGTAACCATTTCACCTTCTATATTTTCACAAACAGCGATGGGAGGGTGGTGATTTATGTTTTCTCTGAAACTTCAAGACTGTGATGTCATTCATAAATGAACCATATCCCATACTGTGTTTAAGCATTCTGGTGGAGAGTCCACCCATCAGAATTGCTAAATACAATAATCAGAATTGCTGAATACAATCTAAATATGACATCTGAGTAATGGTAATCCCAAATGTTTTTGTTAGTGTGACATCTTACCCCGAATGAAGCAACACCCTAAGGTCCTGTTTAGTCCCATTAAGATCTAGTGAAGGGACTTGGTCTCAGCTTTCTTAGCAAGAAAGACAACTTTATTTTTATAGAGGTCATCTAAAAGCGGAGATTACAAAGTACTTTACAAGAAGGTATAAAAACATGAATACTAAAAAATGTAAGGACATAAAAAGGAAATGCATTTAAAAGTAAAGTAGTTCAAATAAAAAAAGTTATAATCTGTCAGTCACAGAGAATAATACTTAATTGACTTGCAAATACGAAAGTTTCTGTCAAACCCCACCTATCGGGTACTTCAAGTCAGTTAAAACAAACTGTATGAATTACTTCTGAATACTAGTGGATCCTGGTCAGTGTATGTCCTGATGGTTAAACGGCTTTCCATAAGAATCAAGTTTTGCTTGATTTCATGCAGGTTTTCTGAGTAACACTAAGATGTGGATGTGCGTCTCGTTTCCAGAGCTCCAATGACACCTTCCCCACTGCTATGCATATTGCTGCAGCCACAGAGGTCCACCAGGTTCTGCTGCCCGGCCTGCACACTCTGCATGACGCTCTGGTCGCTAAGACTGACCAATTCAAAGATATCATCAAGATTGGACGTACGCACACTCAGGATGCCGTGCCTCTCTCACTCGGGCAGGTACAACAGTACATGGTTTCCATGGCCTTTAAACAGCCTCAGCTGGTAAAGTTGCCAGAATACCCCATGAACATAAATAGAAGGGTGTTGAAGCCATTTATAAGCCATTGGCAAGGAAAATTCAATACTGTCACCAATCCAAATGCCTCAAGTAAAGAAAAGGCAAAACCTAGAACACTTCACAGATCATGTTATACTGCTTATACTTCTCTCAGGGACAAATAGGAAAACGGCAGTCTCCATCAGAAATTAATAGAGTTTGTGTGTCCAAAGATTCTAAAAACCTGAGAAATGACATTCCTGTGTCCTGTGTTAGGTCTTATAGAGAATAGAGAATACCTGGCCACGGGTTCAGTTTCTTGTGCAGCTATATATTTTGAAATGAGGTTAGGTTAGCTTCCAGGTTTGTTTCCAGACTTTTTTTCCAGACAAATGTATAAATGTGTGTGTATATATTTGTGTGTATGTATGGATGTCTGTGTTTGTTTGTAGGAGTTCAGTGCTTATGTTCAGCAGGTGAAGTACAGTATAGAGAGAATAAAGGCTGCCATGCCCAGGGTGTATGAGCTGGCAGCAGGTGGCACTGCAGTTGGCACAGGACTCAACACCCGCATCGGCTTCGCTGAGAAAGTAGCTGCCACTGTTGCTTCTCTCACAGGTAAATTAAGGTCACACACACATGCATGCATACATTTTATGTTGTGGACAAGGGACTCAATCAAGGCAAGGCATAAATCACAAAATTCACTTTCACTAATGGCTTATCTGTTATGGCTTCCAACAGTACATAAATGCCATCATAATACACATGCACTCTAACATGTCTTTGCATATCTGCTGTAGGTCTGCCGTTTGTGACAGCTCCCAACAAGTTTGAAGCTCTGGCAGCCCATGATGCCTTGGTAGAACTGAGTGGAGCATTGAACACAGTGGCTGTCAGTATGATGAAGATTGCCAACGATATTCGTTTTCTTGGGTCAGGACCTCGCTCCGGCTTGGGAGAACTCATCTTACCGGAGAATGAACCAGGAAGCAGCATTATGCCAGGTCAGGGGATAAACGTCACTGTTATTGGGGCTCATTCAATGGTGAGGGTTTAACTCTAGACAGAGAGCCATCTATCTAGATAGATGCCATTCTGTTGAGAGTGTAACCAATCCTAAGAATGAGTGGGATGCTTACTAAGCATACTGTGTATTGTAGCACATACTATTTAGTTGTTGCACATGACTTAGGCTCATAGTATGCTTATAAGGTCTTATGAGGTGCTAGTATCACAGGTGTTTTCCCTCAAATAGGCTGCTAGGAGATGTGGCCAATCAGGGGTCAGTGTCTGTCAAGGTGGCAATCCAAAAACCAGGCTTAGGCCTGGTTGGCATTGGTTGGCATTGAGGGCCTCTTGTTCAGCAGAGATGTACTGGCAGGCCTAAAAGTCTGTAACTGCTGTACTTGCAGAAGTGAAAGGGGCATTTGGCAAGGCTGTAAACCCATTCAGCCACTCAAGGGGAAGGCAAGTCATTGCTGAGGCTGTTCTCAGTTGAGACAGGGAAGTGTGACATCATTCACAAAACTTTTCTTTAATTCTTGGTACATATTCTTGGTACATACGTATTTATGTGCGCACGAAAAAAACAATGTGGGATTCACAAATCATGCAGAAAACCTGCCAATTGTTGGTAAATTGGACACACGTGCCTGTTCAAGGTGATTTGCATCAGTAAATCCCCTGTGCCCAGCATTATAAAAGGCATGCAGACTTAAGGGTCGTTTGCAAGTAAACCATATGGCCAAAAGAGGGAAAAAGAGGAACTTTGTCCAGTTGTCATTGTAGTTGGACACAGATCAAATTCAGTCTGCAACTTCATCAGACGGTAGGACTATATAATTGTATTTGTAAGGCGTTCAGTCCATGTGATCAACAAGTATGATAATCTTGTATTGTTATAAATAAGGACAATTCTGCAAATACGCCATTGCAGCCTATTAGGTCTTTTTTTCTACAAAGCCACTGAAACATTTTGTTGTCAATGAGGTTTGGCACTACTGTAATTGATTTTGCATAAAGAATGAGGAATTCTAAGTGCCTTCTAAGTTTCCAAACACGCACACAAATTCCTGCATGTTTCCAAACACTTGTAGGTTTTGATCGTACCAAAGAACAAATTCAGATATAAATTCAATAAAAATGATGAATGAGACTGTTCATAGAAATGTTAGTATGAACACTTTACGATCAGATCTAATCAGACGCACGTTTCATGAATGAGGCCCATTGACCTTGTCTGGGGGACATTGTTAGAAAGTGAAAGAATACTTTGAGTAAATGGACTGCATTTATATAGCGCTTTTATCCAAAGCGCTTTACAATGTATGCCCCTCATTCACCCATTCACACACACACACTCACACACCGATGGCAGTGAGGGTAGCAGTGAGCTACCATGCAAGGTGCTGGTCTGACCATCAGGAGCAGTTTGGGGTTCAGTGTCTTGCCCATGGACACTTGGACATGTGGACAGGAGGAGCTGGGGATTGAACCGCTGATCTTCCGATTAGAGGACGACCCGCTCTACCTCCTGAGCCACATCTGCCCATTGAGGAACTCCTAAACCTGACAGACACATAATCTGTTCAGGAAGCAGTGCTTGAATGTTGGTTTGAGTTGTATATGGTTTGTATTATTCAAAGTCACACTGAAATTACATTTTGAGAGGATCTTGCTTCTGTAATTTGACCTATTTCCAGTACAAACAGGATGTTGGAAGCAGGACATAACGCAGGAAGTAATCATTAAAAAGTGTAAGCCATTGGAATATCCGTTAGGGAGAGAAAGGCATTTCCATTTCGGAAATTACCACTAGGAAGGTGACGTGAATTGTTTTTCCCAGATGGAACTTTGTATTTTGCCTTTCTCTCGTTAGACCTGAATGCATCATCAGCTGTGCATTGTAGGTGGAGAGTGGTAGCGCTAGCTGTTGTTACAACTGCAGAAAAATGCGATGTGTCTTGTCACTGCGCTGCATTGTGGACTATTGAGGCTACTGTTGGTGGAGAAATTGGTATCTCTTCTTCTACGATGGATTTCTACCTGTTTGATTATTGAACGTTGGTGCAAAATTGTGGGTCTAGAAAGAAGCCCTGGTTCTTTGAGTCTGTGTGATTTATCGTTGATGTTTTAGATTGTTTTTTAAATTTTTTTCTCCTATTAAACTCCATTGTAACGGTATCTTGATGTGATGTTTGGCCAGTTAATCACCAGAATATAGACCCAGAAATACATCGCCAATAGCTGTTTGTTAAGGGTGAATTTTTTCCTTCTAAGGCAGTGCCCACTATTTCCTGTGGGATTAACTTGCAAACTTGCAAAGGGCAGGTTTGGGGAAATATACATACAAATATGTGTATGATAGCCAAGCCAAGTTTCTTGCTCTCTACACTTTCCCAGTTCATCCACTGAGATTACTTTAAGAAAGAAAGAAAGAAAGAAAGAAAGAACACTTTATTAGTCCACATTTTTATGTCACACACACACACTTTAGCACACCTTGGAGCTTTTTTTTGTATTTGTATTTTTTGTATTTGCTCCACAACCATCTTTCTTTTCCCTGATGGAATTGTATGAGGCCCCAAAGCATACAAACGTGACATGCAATGCAAGGGAGGGATTGAAATGGCAAGCATTGAAATATACTAGGGGCCAGTAGAGCTCGGGTGCCAGGATCGAAATAATTTCTGCACGCAGGAGCGATTGGAAATGTCACGAAGGAAGGGTTTGAGGGGTTGAGAGGTTGGAAGGAGAGACTCACGCAGGAGAGGCAACGTTTCCAACCGCTCTTGCATGCAGAAATTATTTCGATCCTGAGTTCTACTCCCCTAGTACATTTTCACTGGCCCAGCAGGCAAAAATGAAAATAACAAATTTTTCATTTATTTACATCATTTATTACCACTAAATATATAATATTATCAGTTTATAAATTACAGAATATCGTTAATGATTTGAGAATATGTGAAATGTTGGATTCTCTTCCTCCTATTTCTTTGATGTGCTTTTAAGTAAGCATAACCAGCAGTTAACATTTGCTACACAAAAAACTAAAACTGGAGGGGAAATTAAGTTCAGCATTTTCCCTCCTCGGCCTCTATAGCTACAGTTGTTTATAATACTTGACTTATTGGCTTGCATGCAACCTTGCTACAGTATTAACATTTGACTTAGTTTCTTTCTCTCTGTCTCTCTCTCTCTTTCTCACACACACAGTAACACTCACTTGCGTTCAACACGCCACATCCGTTTGATACTGGGATCACTCCATTTTTCATTTGTCCATCTTGCTAATAAATGAAATGACGATAGATTGCCAGGAATTCGCTTTGCAAGCACATAGGCTGGATACTGCCAAGGGTATATTACTAGGGGTCAACCGTGCTGGTTGATTATCGGGGCTGATATTCAGCATTTTTACGATTATCGTTATTGTTATTTTTTTGAATCTGATTGCAGATAAAATAAATTAATTTAAATATGTGCGACTTTGGCTCTGATCCAGCCGCCTCTCTCTGTCTGTCGTCACCACTCTGTGGTCTCGAGCAATGTCCCGCCCACAGCACTATCTAATTGGTTACACGTCACAAGCAATGTCCCACCCACAGCACTATCTGATTGGTTACACGTCACAAGCAATGTCCCACCCACAGCACTATCTGATTGGTTACACGTCTCGAGTAATAGCCTATCAACACTGAAGGCTACTATGCCACAGACGGTGGGAAGACCGACTCTTTTCACTAACTCGATTCTTTCAAGCCGTCCGATAGAAGTGAATTGATTCTGAATCGATTCATTATGATTCACCAACAAAAATAGTGAGGTGATAACTAATAATGAGGTTTGAACCTACAACCCTGAGCATGAGAGTCTGATGTTCTATTAACTGAGCTAAACAAATAATGGAATTACGCAACCGCCACCACCTGTCAAACCAGACGTGCAAATAACCACATATACCACAACTGTAAAATACCAACTAACCCACAGGTTAATGACAATAATAATATTTACAGTATTTACAGAGTATTGCTATTCATTTCATTTTATTTAGTCTGTTCTTGACTTTCTTTTCCTAATTGAGACAGTTTTGTTGACCAATGTTAATTTGGGCCTATTGTTTACCCAATTACCAGTTAATTCATTAAAAAACATCTTAAAAAACAAAAACTGTTGTCAATGTGTCCAGAATAGATCGCTGCATTATTACATTGGCCTTTCTCATGATCCAATATGGCTCCTTGATCCAGTGGGTACGCGGAAGTAGTCTCTCTCGTTCATCAGATGTGAACTGCTCAGTCTGTCCGTCCGATCACACAGTTCAGTCAGCCCTTCCGCTCACTCGGATCAGCGGTTCACGTCCAATAAATGAGAGACACTGATCGGCTCTCATTCATCTGCTCTCTCGGTTCGCGAACCGCTCAGTCGCTCTGTCCGATCACACTCGGATTAGTGGTTCACGTCTGATGAACGAGAGAGACTGAGCAGCGATGTATTACATTCTATATACCTATACCTATACCTATACCATATTGCGAACGCCTGTGTGAGTTGGTGTTTTTACATGTACCTATAACATGTAAATAAGCCGATGGTCGTAAGCTAACGTTGAGTCTCGTAGAGCTAACTTGAATGCGATAGCGAACGTCAACAAGTTCATTTGTTAATCCATAATTTAGCCAGTTGACTAGCAAAAAAATGTATCGGCTATAATATTATTTCTTGCATGTCACTTACCGTTACCAGGGTCGGTCATACTCTCACAGTCTCAACCCACGACTACGAATGTTACTGAAGGGTTGTCCTGAAGCTCTCTCTGACTGTTTCTTGTACAGAGGTGCAGGATATTGTTCTTAGAGACTTTATGGAACTGCATCTGAGGCCTGTGTTAATCCATACATGGACTGCATAGATGTTGTACAGTTGTCAGAGTCGAATAGTCACTTCTATTGCTATTGTACATATTCAGCTACAGTAATCATTAGTAATAAAGTAGCCTACTTTTGAATGACAGGTTCCCTGCTATCACATGTTGTTAATATATTAATATATATATACATTTAAATAATTGAAACCAACTAAAGGCTTTCCAAAGCTGTTTTGCTGTAATAAATGAAGCATAATCATGCATTAAGCATATGTCAGCCTGTGGCCCCACTTTTCTTTCTCTCTCTCTCTCTCTCTCTCTCTCAATTCACTCACTACTAATCAAGGTTTTACTAGTTTTATTTATTTTTACTTTATTTATTTATTAAAAATTTCAGTTAACTTTTTAAGAAATGCTGCTGGGAGCTCCCTGCACTTTTTGTTTTAAGATAATGATGATGAAAATTCTCTTTTAATTAAACTCATGCTTAAAGGCATTTCAGCAAAGTTTTGTGTTGGAGTTTGTGTTATTCTAAATTTTGACACCAAAATGTTCATTTTTACTGCAAATGTATATTGATTCCAAATTTCGGGTTATCGGTCTCCTTGATTACTAATAATTGGTATTGGTATCGGCCCTGAAAAAAACATATTGGTCGACCCCAAATATTATGATAATTTGCGGTACCTATATAAAATGACCCTCCTTGATCCACTTTATTTGTAAATCGCCGACACACTTTCCCAAAACATTGCATGGGTTGATTTGTCATTTTCCACCCAAAACTGTTGCTTCCAGTATAACAGAAAAGTTGCCACCGGCACGTCACACTATTCCCTCACCCTCATCTGATTGGTTAGAATACATACAACAGAAAGATTTTTTTTTTGCCAGTTTCCCCTTAACAACAGAGATGCTCCTGTACTTACTGCGCTTAAAGGGGAATTTCTGGTATTTTTAAACCTGGGCTCTATTTAGGTACAAAAAGTTTTGGAATTGGTCCAGTAGATCGCCTCAGCCGGCAGTCGCGAAACGGGCTGCACCAGAAACAACAAATCACCTCATCCTTCAGATTTCAGAGACTTCTCCTTGAGCGAGACTTCTGTTCTGGTTAAAAAAAAGGTCTATCTCTGTAGGGATCCTTTCTGTAATGTTGTCACTTCGAATAACAATCTGAGCCAGTCAGTGGTAAAAACAAGCACTTTTAGTGGACATACTTTGATCACGCGCACTTGCCCTTGCGGATTACATTGCAGCCATTGCAGCCCGTTTTGTGACTGCTGGCTGAGGTGATGTACTGGAGCAATTCCAAAACTTTTTGTACCTGTTTTGGGGTATAAATGACTAATATGTACAAATAGAGCCCAGGTTTAAAAATACTGGAATTCCCCTTTAACTATTCAACCTTTTTGTACAAGGTGCTGTAGTAGTGATGGTTGTTATATCCTTCATAATGCCCTGATGGGTGGGGATGGCCAACCCTCCCTCTAGCCTTTCCCCACTTACCACTCACTTTG
>CABFOQ010031084.1:20466-30616 GCA_900660455.1 Gephyroberyx darwinii
AGAGAGCTCTATAAATATACCTGCCACTTAATAGCATCATTATCTACACACACACGCGCACACACACACACACGCACACGCACACGCACGCGCACACGCACACACACACACACACACACACACACACACACACACACACACAGACAGACAAGAGATCCATACTGCTCAGTTTAAAACAGATGTGTTTGTCTAAGTGATGGCAGTGATTGAGTGAAATACTACTACCCCCTAGTGGCATAAAGCAATGTAACACACCACCTGCTGAATATGCTGTACAAGTATTATATTGTCATTTTCATATGTAGTGTGTTCTTGTTAATACACTTACATGAGTGGATGAAAATATTGTATACATTTCCAACCAGAATCTATTGAAAACTTGTTTGTATACTGTTTGTGTGTGTGTGTGTGTGTGTATACAGGAGTGTGATCAGGTACACATCGATGATGTGTCATCAGACGACAATGGCCAGGACTTAAGGTGAGGGTCCACATTTCAGTTTGTTTATGATCAATATTATCTAGAAATCATTGATGAGTTTCAATTGTTTGAAGTAATTCGCAGGCTATGCATTTATAAATTATTGTATTTGCATTGTTATATATAACAGTATTATTGGTACTTTGTTAATGATTATGGTATCAATTAATAATAAAAATAGCAGAATTAAAATGTGTATATTTCACTTATTCACTGCATATTTACTGGTAATAATCCAGGTCATTCTTACAAATACATGTTGCAGTCATGTTCACAGTACTGAATAATGCACCATTTAATCTTTTTGTTCTACCAGAGCAGATTTTTCAAATAAAACATATCATTATTATTATTATTGACAGTACTTACAGTTTTGCAACTGATGGCTTCCATGCAGCTGCAACCAGCGCCAACCTGTGCCTGGCTACGGGCGTCCGCGGTGGGGTCGACTGGATGAGGAAACTGGCCTTCCGCTACCGACGAGTCAAAGAGTTGTATAGCACGTACAAAAACAATGTGGGGGGTAAGCCAATCGGACGGGAGTTTACTGGACATCAGAGCCAATGAGAGGGTGACGTAGAATGAATCCAGGAGATAGGATTTGTTTGGAAGGTTTTATTTGACTATTAATTGAAGCTGTAAATTACGTAGGTGTAAAATTAGATTACATTTCTGTTGGTCAGGAGCGCCAACATTATCCCATGATCCAGAACCTACGGTGTGACACCTGCAAAGTGAGATTGAGTGATTTTCAACAATCTATAATAATAATAATAATAATAATAATAATAATAATAATAAACTGAATCGATGCAGCACCTATCTAAGAGAAGTTTTTTCAAAGTGTGTTATAAATTGGCATAAAAACAAGAAATAGTAAAATATACAAAGAGATAACAGGAATTGGTAAGCAAAAATTCAAAGGAAAAGTGGTGAATACACACACACTTAACAAAACAATCTAGTCTTTTCCACACTATGTAGATAAAACATGTCACTGTGCATGTGTCACACCACCGCCTCAGGGCTGCCATAATGTGTTGTGATGATGACGTCCTGGTTTTTGCCCCTGTGTATCCGATGCCTGATGCTGTGGGGGTTTAGTAAGGTCGCGCTCCGACTGTGCTTGTTGTAGGTCTCCTGGGCCCTGCTAAGAGGGACGCCTGGCTCCAGCTCAGAGCAGAGGTGGAGGGGCTGACAGACTCCTGGCTCACCAACGCACTCAAGTCCCTGTCCATCATCAGCTCCAGGTGATCCTGATCTATTCATTCTTCCATCCACCCAGACAGTGATGTTCATCTCCATTCACGATGTGGAGTTGGGTGATGTTGCCCTGCACACTCACCTCGTCTCCACTGTTTACCCTTGGAGCATAGATGCTTACCTTATTCAGCACCAAAGGGCATCTTTATCCATTACTTCAGCCATCCATCCCTCTATATATCCATCCATTCATTCACCCACCCCTCTCTCTCTCTCTCTCTCTCTGTACCACAGGAGTAACTGTGTAAATGTGTTGGTGACCACAACGCAGCTCATACCAGCGCTGGCTAAAGTTCTCTTGTATAGTTTGGGATCCGCTTTCCCTATAGAGAACATTTACAGTGCAACCAAAATAGGTAAGACGCAAAACTCACGCGAGCACACACACACACACACACAGACGCGTGTGCCACCACATCCAGTATTTTTTGGCAGCTGCACAAACAAAACAAAAAAACATATTTTAGACGTTCCATAAAATTTTACAATGATATAATATTGACAGAAATGTTAGAAATGTAGATAACATGAGATGCAACTAATTCAACTAAATGCTTAGTTGTAATTAACCACATAATCGATGCTATCAATGCTATTTTAAGGTTCAATAGTCATGCATTTTGTTGGTTATCCATTTTTTTCATGTCTCTCCATCTATCACATGTGTTACTGATATCCTGTTCTCCTGTTTTGATGCTGAACGTATTGTCTGTGTTGGGCTCAAGTTCACTGAGAGGTTGTGTGGGAATGTTTTAGTTTATACTCGGTGTGTGTGTGTGTGTGTGTGTGTGTGTGTGCTTGTACACGTGTGTGTGTGTGTGTGTGTGTAGGCTTGAACCCCATGCCCCATAAACCTCAGTTCAAAGGAAACAGACCACGCTGGTTACACAACGGCCAAACACACACACATGCGAGCACACGCACTTCTTCTTCATTCTTTATTCTCTATGACCACTAACCCAGAAAACTGGTTCCAGTGGTGTAGGTGAGGGTACAGGCAGGTGTATGAAGTAGACAAAACATATTCTCTGTAAAACTATCCGTCCAATAAGTATTAAAATACAGCATATTATCACACAGTATTCTTTCCTACGACAAATGACATAAACTCTGGCATAGCATTTGGTGGCATCATACTACCCCCTCCTCCCCTTAGCTGTACACCCTCCCCTTCATTCACCACGATAGCATTGATTGTTTTGATTAAGAGACAGATAGTATTTTCTCACTATCAGTTCAATTCAACATTATTATCATTCCATTTCAAGTGCACTGTGAAAAGAAAACCGTTTCCTGGGGTAAAAAAAAAAGCAGTAAAAACAAGGCAATACAAAACAAAACAGCGCAATTCCAATTAACACATTTTTGAGAAAATAAGAAACCGTGCAACAACCATGCACTGATGAGGCCCACTGTGAGAGTGTGCCAGAAGAGGCAGAGGTCCCTTCTTCATGACCTTGTGGTGCCTCTTGCAAGCCACATGTCAATCAAAAGGGTTGACGTCACTCATGTAGGAGCGATATCTCTTCACAACATGTAGCCTGGTAACATACACAACAACAAAAGCAGTAGTTGGCAGAAGCAAACATACGGTTTGTTTAGTTTCCTTATGAGCAAATATAAGTTAAACACTCATACTGCCTGAAATTGTCAATGTGTATATTGAGGAGACTGTGATAAAGCTGAGTGCTATTTTTCAGGAACATTTATAACAATTATGCAACATAATTTAGAGTATATTTACACTATACAAAAAATGGTTACATATGTGCAACAGTGAATTTGAAATGTCTGTAACTTACCTAATACTCTTTCTAGACATCTTATACCTTTGCAGGTGGCAAGATTCTTGATACATAACGTTTTGACAGAAAAATGTATGATTTCTCTTACATGTGGGGCAATGATTAAAATCTTTGTCATTTTCACTGGATTATTCTTTTATTGTTATTCAAGAAATGACCAGATGGAAATAAATACGAACTGTTAGGGCTGTTGTACAACACTGAAGAAAAATCATGATGAAGCATTACACTGGGTACTTGGGGGTTAAGTTTAGACTGAATCTGCCTTCTTTAATGCCAGATTTGTTTTTCCAGCTAACGGTTACCTATACAACATTTTATCAGTTCACACGTTAGTCCTCACCTCACTTGATCGTGATCTGGCCTTGAACAACTCTGACACACGTGGGATCTCTCAGGCCAGATTGGGCACACGCCCATATTCTGACTGGACTCGGCAGGTTAGACGCCAATGTGCCATGATTGTTGCCAACTCTAAATTCAACCATATATCAATCACACCAGAGGAAACAAACAACTTGGATAAGGGGGAGAGAGCCAAAACACTCATTAGAGGAAACACAAGCCAAGTGTGTGTGTCTGTGTGTGTTTGCGTGTCCATAAGCTGATGTTACACCCAAATCAACCCCATGGTGCCTTGATTCAAATGGACATAACAATGTGGTAACCATGACAACCGTCGGAGGTTCATGACACAAGTAGACCGCATTAATGTTTCAGGTCAGGCGCCATATCCCAAACGCTCCTGGCCCCAGTGCACTCCATCATTTTGTAGTTCTGCAGTGGATAGATTGGGGGAAAAAATAAGAGTAACAATTTAGTCGGCTGTTTATTTATCTCAACTCTATCAAATGCTTTGGAATTTGCAGAGCATAATGTATGTTCGTATGGGAAAGAGGCTAAAGGTCAATTTGGGTTGTGACTTCTGACATCATCTACACGAGTCTGGCTCCTATTGCCGTTGTCATGGTAACCGGATTGACGATATCCATCTGAACCGAAGCACCTCTCAGGACGCACCATGTCAGGATTAATCAGAGTGAACACACTCTAATGAGAAAATGGTGTGGGTGTGTGTGTGACTGCATCTTCTCCCTGTCTCCTCTCATCCCTCACTCCATCCCTGACACACACAACCCTGCCTCTTCCTGTGTTGTATTTCCATCCAAACAACAAAAGAAAACCTGTGTAAGCCATTTGTTTGTCTCCAGGCAAAGAGAGCTGTTTTGAGCGTATAGTCTCCCGCTTTGGCACTAACATTACGTATGTTGTGATTGGCGATGGGAGGGATGAAGAGCATGCGGCCAGCCAGGTAAACAAACAACTTTTGAACTTTGACCCTCTGACCTTTTGACCCTCCTTCCTCCCCTTGTTTATTTTTTGCAGGAAAAGAGAGTTGCTTTGAACGCATAATGCAAAGGTTTGGCAGGAAAGTAGTGTATGTTGTAATTGGGGACGGTGTGGAAGAGGAGCAGGCGGCCAAAAAGGTAATGGACCGTCAACCTCACCGTGACCCCGCCTATTCCACACAGCGTGAGCTCTGATTGGACCAAGCCTGCCTTTCTTTGCTGTAGTGGTTTTGAGTTGGTCGTTTACTTTTTTCTGTTCTACTTGCTGTTGCTTTGTGTTCTACATTTTTTAATGAAATGAAAGGAGACATTTGCAACTGCCACAGTGAATTATTGAGATTGTGAGGCTTGGCCAATGTTGTACATTTTGTATCTACTTTTGACAAATATACTGAGTTGATGATTCACCTGCAGCCAAATTATTGAAATTGATTCTGTTGTATCTTTGATCATTATTGCTATGTTACTAGACTCAATTTAGAATAGTTAATCATGTTTGACAGTGAAATTGAATGGGTGCCCAAAGTGTACACTGTGATTAAGCTTTCAACAATCTCATTTGTTTAGACTGTGGGTAAATAAACCCCACCTAGTGCAGTATAATGCTATTCTTGCCAATTGACTTGGTCATCCAAAGATGTGTGGAGACTCCTGTTGAGCATCTGTGATTATTATCCATCATTATAGAATGATGCTATGCTCTCTGTGTGTGGGAGAGACACTATTGATCACCAAGTAGTAATATCATACTGTAGAATACATAGCTCTAGCACATATTTCTTCAACAGTGATAATTCGTATGACTCGTACGTCTTCTCCAGCTTTGGTTTAGTTGGTTTAGTTCATAATGCTGGGTGCTGGGAGCGTTAAGCCTAGGAATGCATGGATTTTGTTTGCAGTGCTTTTGCAAACCAAGCAGCTACAAGCTACTGTAGTGTAGCTTGCATGATTTTGGGTGGTGGTGTGTGTCAATTATGAAAATAATGCCTCTGGTTTTAATGTTGACTTGTTCTGTGCATCTAACACGTGTGTGTGTGTGTGTGTGTCCACCCCACAGCACAACATGCCTTTCTGGAGGATATCTAGTCACTCTGACCTGCTGGCATTACACCAAGCACTGGAGTTTGAGTACCTGTAATTCTTACTATAGAAATATGGACACATGCAATGTTACCACGGAGATGGTCGGCGACAGGCCAGGCAGCCCCTTCTTTTGTATACATATTTAAGAAAAAAACGCAATACACTGCAACTCTTTTTGCGATTTCCCTTGTCTTTTGTTTTGTGAACGTCTGGATTTACATACTCTGAATGGTCTTAAGAAGAGGCGAGAGGTGAAAGGAAGAGTGGAAGAGTGGACAGCGGGGTTAAGAGAGGACTGAACTCCCCAACATACCCCTACTCAGTCCCCCCTCCCCTGATGTTGGGGACTGACCTCTGTGAAATGGCAATCTAATGTCCATACAGCTGTAGCAGAGTGGCCCTGCTTGCCTGAGACCCTGTAAGCCTAAATATCTCCCCCGGCCCGGGAGGTTCTTTGTTTGGCCGGCTCCTTGATGTTTGGTTTATGCATGAAGGACCCAAGGTTAGAATGAGGACTATTAAGTGTCACCTGGGAGGAATTGTCGTCACCAAACATTAATTTGAGGTCTTCTCTATACAGGCGTAATTATGATCTGTGCGGGGACAACAGCTGCTTGTGAAAACTGCTTTTATAACCATTTTCTGCCTGGTGGTACACTCTAATCACAAAACATAACAGTGAAGTCTGTAGCAGATACTTGTGTAAATTATTTACAATAAACTTACAGGGCAGTGGTGGATGTTATTGTCAATGAATTTTAATTTTTGGGTCTTTTTTTTCCTCTGGATTTTTGTAATTTTTTTTCTTTTTGAAATGTGCGGAGAATGTGCGTTATGTGTTGTGCCTTATTAATGTGTTTGAGTGTCTTTATTCGGAAATGTCTCTGTATGTAGATATAAAGGAGAAAACCAATCCTGGTGGTCCGTGCATCTTCTCTTCCATTACAATATGAGTTTAGAAAACCGATATGAAATTGCACTTTCAGTAAAAAAAAAAAAGATTGTAGATACACAAAATGGCTGGCACTTATAAAATGTTAATGCTGTGTAACATTAACATCTATTCTGACGGTGTACCATAGACCAGTGGTGGTAGTACTTAAACCCATGTTACAAGACAAAGACCTAGATTGCACTATTAGAAAGATCCATTCAAAACTCTTTAATACATTTGCACTTAGATATAATTTAAAAGGTTTAATGTGAAATCAGGCATTCCACCTTTGAGTTAAACACTTCTACGGAACAGTTACATTTAGTACCTGAGCATCACCTGGCACGGTTGGAGCATCATTTTCATCAAGAGGCATGAAAATGAAGTATTTGCCTCTAAATATTTGGTACGCAAATACTTTCACCTCAAGAGGAATAACTGTTGAAATTTGTACTTCACTTAATCTATCAAACTGTTATAGCTTGGCAACAGGGCTTGATACACAGGAAGCTTCTCTGATCAGACACTAATTGCAGGATTACACTTAAAATGGTCAATTTTTAGTTTATGCCACAAGAAACTTGAGTGATCTCGTCATTTAACCTGCTCAAGAACTACTGGCACAATTTGGCATCAGAAATGTGCCCATGTGTTTGAAGTCATAGCAATTAAATTGTGTTTTAGAAACCAGTACCAAATTCTAACCATTTGGACCAACTCAGTGGTCAGTAAATACATAGACGAAAACATTCATCAAAAGGGTAAAAGGAACACTTCAGACAGCAACTTATTCCAACACTTTATTGACACCTCATTTCTTGGCTTTGAAGTATTCCTCAATCACATCCTTGGCTTGAGACTCCTTGCCATAATCCTGCGGACAGAAACATTCAGTTAGATTAAGATAAAGAGATGAACAGTTTGGAGACAGACTTGTAAAAAACTGAAAGTGTAAACAATTTGAATCTTCATCAACTTCCCACATGAGCAATCAGTTATCTTTAACAACTAAACCTAGAATTCCCTGCATCAATCATTGTACTTGTGACTGGTCATATGTAGCCATTCTTAGGGACCCCAGACACCACAGGCAGATGACGGGGCTCGTACCCTGGCCCTCAATCTAGCCAGGATTCATCAACAACAGCTGCATGGCACAAGGCACAGCACCTGCACTTGTCTGGCAGAGGTAGTTGGAACACTGTCCTATGGAGGTCACAAACCCTCTATACATCCTGCAGCTACACAATAGATATTCCACTGACAATCCTACTCTGAGTGGACAATATTCCTGGAGTGTAAGAGTCATTCCAGCCAGCCAACAGGTGGCACAACACATTACAGATGAGAATTAAGTACAGTGAAGTAAGATTGTACTGTCCCATAGCACAAGATGACCTCATAGCTGCAGGAGTTTGATAGGCTTATGGGTTGGTTGTCATTTTATGATTAAAATCAGCCCACTAAATTCCATCCATATTAGTGTGACATTACTAGGCTTCAACCAGCCTGCTAGAGAAAGCATTGATTTGAGAGTTCTGCTCAAAGACGTCACAATTTAGCTGCTGTCAGTACCCTTCATTTACACACTACATTGCACCTATGGAATCACCTCAAACAGCTCAGTGAGACAATGCATAAAGCATTTATTTACCTTAATCACGACACAGCTGCAGCCCACCACCTTGCGGGGTTTGCCCTCACGGTCGATCTTGCACAGACCAACCCACTCACCGAGCTTCTTGTTGTCGTCAACCTGAATAAAAAGTGAATGTAGCATCAGCAAGTGCTTTCAGAGATATTCGGCAGCGAGGTAGAACGCAGCACCAAGGCTGGGGGGTGTTGGCTGTATCTCAGACAGAAATTGGGTAACAGAGGCAATCTCCTCACGGTATTCAGTAGAGGGAGCCAAATTATCATCACTGATACAGCAATACTGTAGGCACATGCTATTGTGGGTACATTAACAGACACCTGGAACAGAATGAAGTCCCAACAAGACTACTTATTAGGCTTCATCTTTAAGGTAGATAGTTTGTACTGTTCATATAAACTAGTTTGGACATATAATGCATCCATGTCGCTCATGCCTGGTCCTGAGTCACTCAGCTGTTCAGCAGGCTTCTTACCTTGATCAGGTTGATCTGATGTTCAGCGCAGAGGGCCTCCACCAGCTTGACATACATGGGCTCATCACAGTTGGCCGCAAGGACACAGAGGTGGGCCTGGCGCCTGAATAGGACAATACTGATTTACTCACAGTAACGAGTCACCTGCTGATACTTTCAGCATCTGATGATGCATCTCAGACAAAAATTGGGTAACAATGGCAGTCTTCTTCACTGAATTCAGTAGAGGGAGCCAATATATCATCAGCGATAGACCAACTTTGACAAAAACTTCAATGTTTGACTTAAGGGAAGAAACTTTAACGTACTTGTCCAGAGCCTTGGCAGCCTCACGGATACCGCGGGCCAGGCCGTCATGGATAAGTGCGGTCTTCAGCACTTCGGGAAGAGCGGTGTTGACATCCATCACACCTCCGGCAGCGATGCTGCTGACACAAAGGCGGAGAGAAACGCTGAGATTACAAAATGGGACGGCAAATTGTTTAATTTAAGTAGACTAGCTTCCAGCGCATCAGAATGCGAGTCTCACTCATTGTTGAGTGAAGGGGTATCCGACTAAAGACTGGAAATCATCATTCAAGCGCCAGAGAGCTCCCTTACTGAACTGATAAGCACGTGCAGATGTGGGCGACATAAGTCCTACCTACATGTGAAAGCATATACCACCGTAAACAGTCAACTGTCACTGTTCCTACTAGTGGAGCGACTGCTAACGGGTTTGTACCTCCAATCCCCGCTAACCTAGTTAGCAGAGTTAGCCAACGTTAAGGGAGAATGAGCTAGTCAGGCTGAACTGGATCAGTAACCCAACTATCAAATGTTATTAAAATGCTCCAGTAAGCTTTGCAACAAAAACAACTTTTCCCCACACAGAGCACTTAGTCTATCCTGTTCTAGCTTGTATTATGAGGACTACTTAGTCAGCTGCCAAGGGCCGTCATGCTCACCCTTCCTCGGCCATTGTAGATTAGCGATGGATGGTGAACCTAAAATTCTGCAATAAAGAACAGATATGAAAGGAGAGTTATTATCCATCGTAAATAAGTCACTGTGGTGAAGTTTTAAGAAAGGATGCTGGATAAATCCTGTAGATTGCACCGGGAGAT
>CABFOQ010031087.1:0-22967 GCA_900660455.1 Gephyroberyx darwinii
GAGCGTGTCACTGATGCAATGTTTGCTGAGAACGACAGTTGGTCGTCCAAGGTCACACCCAGATTCCTCGCAGTCCGAGTTGACGTCACCACAGCATCATCAATGGCGATGGCCACGACTCAGCAAAGATGATTGCCATTTAGAAGATCTGCCTTTCCAGTTTAGGTTTGGAAAACGTCGTTCTTCTTGCTCCTTTAGGGATACGAATGACATATTTGATCACCTCACAGCAAATGTGTTTGTATGACACCAAACATCACTGTCTTACCATAAAACACTGGCGGGTAAACCAAAAGTCTTCATAACACATTCTGTGTGCCTTGAATAACCAAGATAATACATTGAGGAGTAGGGTACATCATCTACCACAGGATGTGAAGTTCAAATCTAATAAAACACATACAGAAATCACATTTATACAGTGTGTTGTAGAACCCTTTGATCTTCTTATTCTGTGTCTCCCTTGGAATGCAGAGTAAGTTTCCCCGGCCCTTATCAACGGTCCCATCTTCTGATGGCACCAGAGCGGGCTAGTCGAACCTGCAAAGTGTTACTTTTTGGCAGCTTTATGGGGGCAATCCACCTTTTGCTGTGAAGGGGGTTCCTGGGAGCACAGCAGGGGTCTCAACCTTTGATCAAGGTCCTGGGAGAAGACTGTGATTAGTCTTTAGGTGTTGATCTGTATTCTGTCTGATCCCAGGGGGGGATCGATTGATGTCTCCTGCATACACTACACTGCATTTACTTCTTAGGTCTATTATTCTCTGCAGTAATGCTATCAAAATTACTGTATGTACATTCTAAATCTGGTTGTCTCTTTTGTGGTTTGAGTCATCATGGTAATGTTGAACTGCTGGATCCAGCTCGCTTTGCTTCAACACTGTGATGTATGCCTACTGAGGAAAGACTAAATGTTGGTTTGTGCCCAGGCTATGAAAGTATAAAAGGTTGAATAAAAATGTTGCTTTTCAGTTCAGAGCTTGTTCACTTTGCTTGTAATATATAAACATTTTTTTTTAACACAATAAGAGCACGTCAACCCTTCTCCAATGCTATGTGGTTTGCATGTAGTGACTACTGCCGGATTTGGAATTTGAACTTTACCCAAAAAGGTGTGAAACCGTGGGACAGTTTGAGGGATGGAGCTATCCATCCAAATTATTAAATGCATTCCCCTTGTTAAAAAGACTTTTAGCGGAAGATATGATGCAAAAACAAATTAACATTCCTACCCACCCCCTAGTTGGAACTACCAACTGTCTGAACCATTCCTTGTCTTGTGTGCATTAAACATCTCAGATTTGGAGAAATATATTTGTCAACTTATTATTAATATTATTATTATTAAATCCTTGTGAAACTAACTGTGTTTTAAACCTACAGTAATCTTGCACCAGAAAAAAAGGCTCTCTTGAGAAGACACTATGAAGCTGATCAGTTGTGAAGCAGTCACCAAGGGGACAGTGAAAATGTTTTATGATATTACACAGACGTCAAGGTGACATGCTGGGGTGAGTCAGCCAAAGTAAAGACTAAAGCCTATACACTAGGAACCATTCATACACCTCATATTGACCACATTAATATCTTTGTTAGGTCAAAATCATATTTAGGGCTCCTGAAACTTTGATTAAAAGGTCTATGAATGGCATTCCATGTGTGCTGCCTTATTCTTCCCTGCCCTGAAGATGTAGGCATTGTTGTTATCAGTTTGAGTTGATGTAAAAGAGAGTGAAGAAAGCTAAGCACCCACAGTGCAAGCAGGGCTAGCAGCCAATTTGAGTCAATATCAGAGAGTGGTAAATGTAAATCCTTGAATTTAACTTGTTTGTTTACATGGCTGGTTTTATGATATCATTTTAAACTCTGTATGCCAGGATGACTCAAAACTGCTCTAAAACCCAGATGTAACTCTAAAATTCCAAGCTCACACAATGATTGACACTCATACTAAATTATATCATATGGTGTAGAGGAACTGGCCACTGATCTTAGACCAGTTTTCCCACTCACAATATGCTCCACAAATGCTCTGCAGGCCTCTAGACATAGTAATTCAGATAAATAGACAGGCGTTCGGAAAGGCATGCAGAGCACAGCGATGGCTTACATTGTGTATTACTAGCCGATGCATGTGGAAATCTGTCACTGCAATCATTACTGGGGCATTCATGACTCGGGCCTCACTTCAGATTGCCTCTATAGTGTGGCAATATGATGCCCTTAAGTGGTTGAGTCTGAAAAGCCAGCTTGACTTTGTAGTCTAGATCCATGCATATTGTTGAACGCAATATTCAATGCAAAGACGAGAGGTTTCCTATGAACTGAGGGGTTTTGAATCTTGTTATAACCATGCCTGCACATATCTGAATACATTAATGTTACCGAGGCTTTAAATTATTGACATCATCTCAATGTTACATTTTTGATAACACAGAAAGCTCAAAATGTATAAGGTCATTTTGGGGTTTTTTTTCATTTCATGACAGTAAATCACAGGTCGCATTATAAAACTTTATACTTCTATAAGTCTTGCCAGCTACACATCACATGAGGTTTTATTATACAGGTTCAAATGCAGGTCTGAGACACACCTACAACACACAAATGTGTTCATCATAACTCCTCACGCCTAAAGCTCTATCCCTTCTCCACAATCCCCCCCAAAAAATATAGCTGTGTTTTATCCGGATGAGTTTATCCAGGGAATACATATTCAGAAAAATTACATATTCCACAGGCAAATCCCTCTTGATTTCCTCTGGGTTTTAAAAAAACAAGAGTAAGATGGAATTGAGGTGGGTGGGGGGTTGTGGGTAAAATTAAATTATGCCTAATTACCAGCGCAATCGATACCAAATTGAGTTGATATGCATCCTTCATGACTTAACTAGATATCAGATAGTGAGGGTAAGCAATACATTGTAACATGAGATGATGGGTGGAGGTGATACTGAGGCACTTTTGATGGCAGGAGATAAGGGACTGAGTCCTGAATTATCAGATCTGTCGAGGTTGCGGCTGCTGCAGCTTGGCAGATTGCCCAAATCTGGGTTTGAGGAGACACAGGGGGGGAAGGTTGTTTTTATTGTCAAGGGTACCACACCTTGTTGAATCTGTCAAGAAGCCAAAATAAGCTGACGTCATCCTGAATGTCATTTTTAATTGAAAAATAAATAAGAAGTGGCACTGCCCGTGGCTACAATTCAAGCATTTCATCACTGTGGTACCATCTACGTTGTCGAAATTGTTACTCATCAACTGGGGAAAATCGCAGAATGGGTTTTGGGTGATGCGTACTCCAAACAGTATCAATCCCTGAAGTGAATACCGTCCTGCCCTCAAAAGGAGACTAAGTGAATACTATTAACTGAAGTGATATGACCTCGGTGCTTTCAATGTGACAGCTGATGATGGTTTGATCCCTGCAAGGGCCAACGAGCTCATCAGTGTGGCCCTTAAGCAAGACCCTGAACTCCTTCTGGCTTCAGACGCTCCAACCCCTGTGGTGTGTTAAGCTGTTCTTTCTTCTGAGTGCTCTGCTATTGCTTAATTTTGCAAATTTATCTCGTCACAAAAGTATCACTGGCTAATACAAACGGCAGTAGCCAGTGATACAGTGGCAGCTTTGAAATTAGCAGCCTTGAGCTTGTATAATGGAAGTCTTGACCTTTAGAGCTACAATATGCAACTTTTCGCCTTGAGTCAGCTAACAAGTGTATTATTCGTCCCGCCCCCCTGCCCTCCAGTTCACACCCCAACACTTGTCACTCGTCTTGATAAACGGTCTGCTTTAGAATGGCGTGTAGTCTGAGGCTGAGGTCACTGGAATCCACAAAGCCACCACGAGCACTGAAGAATCAGACTGAATGCAGCTGATCTGCCTTTGAAAAAAAGGTTCACCTGGGCTTTTGAAACCTTTTTTTTTTTAACTCCCTACATTGTGGCTGCTTGCCTCACCTTGACTGCAACAACCTAGCTCAGCCTTTGATATACAGTGCCCTCCATAATGTTTGGGACAAAGGCATGACTTTTTTTTTTATTTGTCTCTGCACTTCAAACAGGTCACATGTGGTTAAAGTGCACATTCTCAGATTTTATTAAACGGTATTTTTTTAATACATTTTGGTTTTACCATGTAGAAATTACAGCACTTTTTATACATCCCCCCCATTTCAGGACACCATAATATTTGGGACATAGCAGTGGTATGTACAGTAAATAGTCATGTACTTTGTTGCATATCCTTTGCATGCAATGACTGCTTGAAGTCTGCGACTCATAGACATCACCAGGTATTGAGTATCTTCTCTGGTGATGCTCTGCCAGGCTTGTACTTGTGTCTCTGTCCCAAACATTATGGAGGCTTGTCAAAGTCTCACTTTTTACTGCTTGTTTGCTGAACTGCCGCAGCATTTTGGGTCCATTCCCTAGAGGAAAATCAAAATATTGCTCTCTTTTCAGCTGTCAGAAATTACAAGGAAAGGTCCCATAACTAGCTGCGACACTAAAGTTTTATATTGCAATATGCTAGAGCTGTCTCCGGTGCAAATGCAGGATAAATGCATGAAGCGGGGACAAAACCATGGCCACTACTGTGTGTGTGTGTGTGTGTGTGTGTGTGTGTGTTTATGCACTTCCTCCCACCTGTCCATTGTAACAAAAGTGACCTCATGTACTTCTCCTTGTCAAAGGCGTTATGTGTAGCATTATCACATTACCATTAACTATAATTGCCATCAACAAATGAGACCATTGCTGAGAAAATTGGCAGCTTCTAGCAGCAGATTTCCTGGAAAATCTGACATGGTGGCAGATTTTCCAAGAAATCCGCTGGATTGCTTAAGACATAAAACAGGAGTTTACTTTGCAAGTAAAACCCAACTTCATTCCAGATCCACTATTCAAACGGTTTTGCTTCAACTTCACATTAGCTTACTTCATCCAAATGCATATTTGCTGTTATCAAAGGCTGTTGTTGGCTCTTATCCTTCCTCTTGCTCTTCAAAACAAAGCGACGCCAGGAAGAGGACGGGGGGACAAGTAGCAACATCTTCATTGTGACAGGAAGCAACAGGGTTTATGGGAAATGTGGTCTTAATTTTGAGAAACACAAAATGGTAAATGTAGCACAGTGAAATGCGAGGTTGAACAAAGTATTGTTCTGGAATGACTGGTGAATTGTGACAGGTGTAGGACTCTCATAGAAAAGCTAATTATGGGTTCTGGCTGTAGAAAACGTCATATTTAAGTCAGTACATGCTACCACCTTAAATTATTAACATTAAATTACAGCCCAGTGATTTAGAGAAGCATGTGACTAAGATTGCTGATGTGGATCTGGGTTGGGGAAGAAAACAAGATGCGCTTTCCCCTCCCTCAACAATGACCATTGCCCTGGTAGTGGAAGACATCTGACCCCTTAACTTCTCCAATGTATCTACCCCCTGCCTCCCCCTACTGTAAATAGGACTGTGTTTTTAGTCAACTCCCCTGGTTAAATTCTAGCCTGTTTTCACTCATATCATGAAAGTATAATGATATATATATATATTCACAATATTATTCCCCACGACTGTTGGGACTTCAGTGGGAGTTTAACCAAATACACATAATACATAAAATATGCAGCAATGCCAAAATAAAAGTCTATCACTTGTACATAATCATAGAAATTTCTGATACTGTATATGCAATTACAAGCCTTTCATTTGCATTTGGAAGCTTTTCATTTGACCTTATTTTACTGGTTAAATACAGATTGGCCCAATATTTTTCATTCATCCGAACACTTCACTGGTTTGAATGGCCTGGTTCAGATCACTGACAGGATCTCACAGGAATACTGTTGGTACTACTACTACTACTAATAAATTGGTAACACTACAAATACACACACTTGCACACAAACACACACACTTGCACACAAACACACACCTAAGTTTTTCACGGGCTGTTTTTGTCTTTTGTCTGCCCAAATACAGATATCAAAAAGACGACATATAAAAAACAAGGCTATGCCCCAGCGGTTTGTGTTTTCTGCACAGGGATTTACTTTTGGGCATTTAAAAGCCAGTGGGTATTATTTCTAATGATTGTTTATTGAGAGTAATCTGCTACGTTAATCAAAGGGACCTTTGCAATCTGTGCGTCTGGCACTTTTTTTCTGTTTATGCTGCTGGCTGTTTACGCGGAGACTAAAAAGCATAGATCAGCCAAATGTGTTTTCAATCACTCCCAGGTTGTATCAGGATAAGTGCACGGCAGAGCTGGGTCTGTTCAGAGGTCCACAAAAGTTTTGTGTTCAACCTCGTTTGAAGGTCACTTGAAGGACTGAGATGATTAGATAAAGCAGACCACATCCATAGATAAATGATTCATGGCAGTGACAAATGGTGTGAGAGAACAGTGTTACATTTGAGGGAGGGGAAAAAAAGATTTTTCACTTGGAAAGATATTTTGTGTAGGTATCACAGCATTGCTAAGTTTGTTTTGCTTTGTACAAATTGGTGACTCATGAAATGGGTTATCATTTTTTTGCGAGCTTCCGGATGACTCATGACTACATAATGATCCAGTACAGTAGGTTGCATCATTCAGTTTTTGTTATTGGTCTGTTGTGAAGGCCCCACACTATTTAACATCCATGCCACTTCATAAAAATGTTCATCAGTGCTTCTGTTTTCAGTGTGCCAATGGGCAAGAATTCAGCAGTCAAAGAAAGTCAATTGAACCCAATGGAAAATTATATCACTATCCCTATTGACAGCTATTGTAAAACAAGTCAATGTCAGTAGCGGTCTCAAAACCTTCTGAAAAATCACTTGAAACCCCCTTCTTCCTCTGGTATTCAGCCATTATTCAGGTAGATACTTTTATAAAATTTGATTTAAAGTTTTTTGTATTGAATCTCCTTGACTGTCCTTGGTCAAGTGAGCCTGTGATGAATCATGCATCGGATCAAAGTGGAGCTGCCATCCTCATGGGGGCAAAATAATGTCTGCCATCGTCCTTATTCCACCTGCCACCCTGCGTCACCGGCCACAGGTTGTCTTCCCTCAGAGGAGGTCGCCGCTGGCACCGTCCCCCGCAAGACCAAACCCTACGGAAGTAGGTTTTATTTAGTCCTCTCCAACGACAAGTCTCCTCCTCACTCCACTGCCTCCGCAGCTGGTACTTGTTGGCGCCCATCTGTTAAGGGTATTGTTTATGTGGTCAGTGATCCAGAACTCATTACCATCCCACCTTCCCCTATACACTATTGTTCTTTCTGCTAATACAGAGGCTCTGATGCAATCTGTCTTGAGTTTTGCAGTGCGGTTTTGGATAAGAATAAGAAAAGGAAATATTCCAGGTGTCGAATGTCGTCAGATGAAGGAGCAATTTAGAAATTTAAGAGGAAGAAATTCTTCAGTGAAGGCACAAAACAAATACACCTTTTTGACTTTGAAGCTACAATAGGCAAGATTTTTTTATGGAAAAATACCAAACACCTGTCTTATCAGCATAAATCACAAAGTGGCGCTGTAATAGAGAAGAGCTCCCCATCCTCCCTAATTGACACCTTGATTGGCCCTATTTGACCAAATGAAATTCTGGTGTTGGGTAAGGACACTTCTCCACTCACAGAATCGAAACCTAAGAGCAAAATAAAAGCTCTCCTAAACATCAGCAAGGAACGTTAGATCTTTTACTTCCCTTTCTTTTGGTATCCTTTGGTAAAAAAAAAACCAATCACAAAACTTCCAATTTACTGACATTGTTGCATGATATCCGGGTATTGAAATTAAACTCTTTCGAACAGTTACCTCTCACTGCCAAATGGCATCTGTCTGCACACCTACTTTTGATTACTATTCCAAGTGAAAGCTTTGTTTAGAACTTGGCTCTTAATCTCAATTTCAGCATTGGGTACGAAAACAAACATAAAAGCAGGTGGGTGTCATTCATCATGACATCTTGTGGTGGCGTTGCATCAACAGCATCTGTGTTTAATTATCATAATTGGTGCAAATAAAACCTCGGAGTGGCTCGCTAGATTTCCACAGAGGCTTATTGTTGTCCAACCACATCATGTCTTTGCTGACACCTAACCCAACTACATATGGATGGATGTACTCTAATTTGCTTAATTAGTGTTGATGACACTAATCAACCCTAATTGATGTGTTTATCGGAAAGCAAACTGTACTGTATTGATTAGCCATCTATGCTGCATTTAATACACCATACCAGTCTATTCATTGGCAGAGCGCCATTCTTATCTGCGCTGCCCATTTTTGTTGTCCTAGCAGAGCACAGTAAGCTTTCTTTTAATGGACTCAGCTCTTTTTTTTTTTTCAAACAAACTTCACTGGCAGTTCAGAAATCAACCAATTATTAGCCCATCAGGTTGTTGTTTGCAGCACAAGGTCCCAGGTGTATATATACTGTTGTGGCCACTCTACAAAATGCTCTCGGAGCAAATTGCCTGCGTAAATACCCTGTGTATATCTTAACAGGTAATATTTAAAATTCTGCAACGGCAAGTCACCCAAGCCTTGATAGATGTGTCTGCCTGCTAGGTCGATGAATAATGCAAATGAAACTAATTCTTCCCGACCTAGTGCCAAGCCGAATACACATTTATATGCCTCGCCAGTGAAAGATGTGCGAGATTCCTATTATGGGAAGGAAACAATCTGTGTATTTTAATAATGGGGCTAATAGACCTTGGCCTTCCTCTCTTGAGAGTTCTGACCTCACCTCATGCGACTTCCTATAGGGTTTAAAGGTGACAGTTGTCTCTAATAAAGAATGTAAATGTCTGTATACAGTAGGCCTACAGAATGCTGGTTTACTATGCAATAGGGTGTATGGTGGCTACACCAGCTGTTTCTTATATCCAACATATGTGCCATTTTTCAGACATAAAGACATTCATATTACAATAACATGACTGCATCATAGGCAAACTGTAGTGAAGGCATGTTAATGACTTGTATGAGGTGGGTAGATGTTAATATAAATAAATCACAGATGGGTTTTAAATAAAGATGTATAACACCTGGTTACTGCAGAATTAAATTCCAGTATGGCATGCATCAACATGTGGCAAAACAAAAGTAGCAATGTGGTCAGCATTAGCCTTAAACCTATTTTCTCTCATATGGGTCACAGGGAAAAAGTTTCAGAAGCCGCCATGCTGTAGCATCAATTCCCTGGGTGTGAATGATACATACTGTTGGCTAAATGGATGTCAGTGAGCAGCTGCGTACGAGCCGACTCGGTGGCTTTATCGTGCTTCTCCACTGGGACTGCAACAAGAGACTGCAAAGTGTCATCACTAGTTATTACATTTGCCAGTGATAGAAAAGCAAAGTCATCAGTGCCGTTGTGATGATAAATGCTGAGCGAACTTTTGTTTTTTTCTTATGTAATAAGTGGAGCCTAATTTGGTAGTTGCGATTACTAATGAATTACAATCGATAGAGTACTGCATGTGCCCTTATGAATAGGCTTTTCCTACCTTACCGCCTGTGGTCTTATGTGTATGACAAATTGAAAGTCTTATTCAACCCAAAATTCACCGCAGATGTTTCTACTCCTCCTAGATTAAAAAGAGCCCAACCATGAATATCTATTAGATTCTTACATTTCCGAGAGACTGGTACAGATAAATCTTCATCGAGCAGGGATGTCCCACCTTCACAGAGTAAGGGGCATATAAATGAAAGGCATGTTAACTTTTGGATTGGCCAAGAGTGACTGCCTAATATGCAGAACACTTGCTCCTAACCCCCCCCCCAATCAATCCAAGACCCACCAATTTGCGGTTAACGATTATGCTTATTATGTGAATTCAGTGACTAGTGTCAAGTGTACATTGTACAATGTTTTTTTTTTTTTTTTAAATGTAACAGGGCTGACTTTTAATTTTACATTGAATCAAATTAGAATGTCAAATGGTCACTTGACCAAGATTCAATTTAACAAAATGCAGGTTGTTCAGTGTTTTTCATTTCAGTTGAAATTCTCAAGTTGAGTGAATTTCATCTGTAGTCATTTTTTAAGTTTACATGTCTTAGTTTACAGAACTTACTTGGGAGTTCATTCAACTTAATCTATTTGAGTCAATGTCACTTGGAGTTGTATTGACATAGTAGTAGTAGTAGACATAGAAATTAAATCGTTAAATTAAGTTTCAGTTGTATATTTCAAAAACTTCATTAAATTTGTTAAACTCAAAATGTAGTTTTTACAGCAAATAAATCTTATTTGGAATGACAACTAACTTCACAAAATACTTTGGCTGTGACCTAAAATTGAAAAGGTCATGTCAGCCATGCATTTAATGTTTTTCGTGACACTTTTGAGACAGAACAATTCCAACTCTAAAACTGTTTTAATACACTATAAACATTGCACTTGTTGTCACACAATTTCCAGGTTTTTAACATGCTGCTAAGTTCTTTGAACTCACATATGACAACATATTTCTTATTTTTAACAATATTTCAACTTAAATACTTGAAAACATCACAACAAATGAAAGGAAAATAAAGTATTTGTTGATGGCATATCATTCAACTTGGCTCTTAATCTTAAATTCAGCATTCAGTACAAAACAAATATAAAAGCAGGTGGGTGTCATTCATCATGACATCTTATGAATTTGTTCTTAACAATTAACAACAACACAATTCTGTAAAACATCAGTGAAAAAAGGAAACTGCTAGTAAGGCAAACAAGAGTAACTCAAACTGTAAATTTTTTCTCTTTCCATTAAGTTATTGACGTTGTGAAATAAACCATCAGAATTCTCAAATTAGCCCTACATAGTTATGTTAACTTACAGACTAATTCATAAACCATAGAAACTGAAATTGGTAGTTTCATTGTTTTACTAAACACTCAACTGGCTAGAAAAATGTTTGCAGCCTCCAATCACTTTACATGAAAAGGTTAGCCAAATAGCTCAATCTGCCACTTTCTTACAAAGCTAATATATTTCAAACATCATATTACACAGTTCCCAAAAACTAAGTCTTGCAAAACTTTGGTTTATTCGCTGAAATTGTTACCCAGTGATGTCTCTGACCCAGTGACATCAGAATTCTTTTTGGGTTAATTATAGCTAAAAAGATGTTGAAAAATAAACATGACCCAAAGATTTTTCATAATAATTTTATGGATACGGCCACTTTTCACCCCATCAACACTTTTCATATTCTCACTGTATCTGAGTCTGGAAACATTCTCAGTATGTGACTCTTTTGTTCTCAATAAAAATGACCCACTTCTTACAGAACAAGTCTGAATATCATTCCAGCTAGTCAGGCAAACCCTGCAAAACTTATCTTAAAAGGACTCCTGAAAGCCAGCAAAAGAATGTGCTCCCAAATTATCAGATGAAACATACAGCACTGTAGCCCTAACGCTTTCAAGCAGACAGAGGTCTCAAAACTTGTTCTACAATCCTCATATCCAAATGCATGGCTCAACCTCTGACCTACGGGTATGTGGGAGTGAACTGGTTCAAGAGGATGCTGATGGTGGTGGTTCCAGCAATACTTTATGTCAGCTAATGAGAGGTCTGCAAATTAAAAATGACTGGTCTAAGTCATAACCATGCAGCTAACATTATTAAACTGAAAAAACCCTCTGATGTTTTGTCTCTTTGTTCAGCAAAGCAGTTTATTTACATGCAGGAAATAACAGGAAAATGGTAGGAAAGGACTACATTCCATAGCCGGCAACAGCCAGCCGGCCATCTTGCCCCAGGTTTTATAATCAGCCAGGTGGGAGCTGATTGCCTCACCTTAAAGAGTGGCTTCTACAGTGATCATCCAATAGGCAGCCAAGGAGGCTGCTGAAGCCCCTCCAGGATAAGTTAATGTTTAAGATAAGTGTGGTTGTAGTTAAATTAAAAGTACCATTTTGTTTAAATCCAGCCTGCAGTGTGATCTGTGAATGGAGAAGCACCTAGACAGTGGTTATAGGGAACTATGTCCAACGTCAAGGTTATTCTTCTAAACGCAGTGGGAACAGGTTTTCTTATCTTGTTTACCAGATTCAGTACTTTTCCACACAGTTATATTAATTCATAACTCATTTTGCTTTTTTGCATTTTGCATTGAGTTTTTGGTATGATTAAACACGCACCTGTATACAAAGATGGTCGTACCAGACATTGCACACACGTTGTGACATTGAAGTACATATTTGACTTGACATGAAATATTAATATTAAGACCTTTTTTTTGTATAGTAACAAATGTTAATTAAAAATGTCAAGTTATCACAACAGTTGAAAGGATGTCTTGTTGTATTGACATGGAAGAAGTAGCTATGATGACTAAAAGGCAAAATCATTTATTACAGTGTATGCTCTGGTACCAATGTACTGTACAGAATTTTTCACTTGCCTTCTGTGTAATCAATACTTTTGAAATGTTCTATGTGAGTCGGGCATAAGCGTACGATGAGTGAAAATTCATACTCACTGTTTTGTTTATTCAATTTTCAAACTATAAAAAGACCAAGAAAAGTTCTTACAACAAACATTCAAAGCTGTGCGTTTGGAAAACCCTTTGCAGTATAAGCAACAGTCTCGGGGAGAGTAGAAAAATATGTCTGTCATGACAAAACCTTACTCAGGGTATACATCTCAAAATATTATAAATATATTGTCATCTTAAAGCACATTATAGCTCAATATCCATTACAGCCATGATTAGACAGTTTGGAATTTGTGTCATGAAGAGGCATAACTTTTAATGCTCTATAAAAAAAAAATGTGTATTACAATCCATTGTGACTGCGTGCCTTGAGTAAAGGACTATTGCTTCACAGTCCAAAGTCTGCAGATTGTAGTTTACAAAAATGTCGTAGAGGCAGAGCTGCTCTGGAGGAAGAAATAATCTCATTGGTTGAGTTAAACTTCAATGGGTAGAGCCAAATAACCACATGGCAAAGAAGGAACTCAGTTTGAAATAGAAATACAAAAAAGTATAATTGGGAATGTCTTCTTCATTCATTCATTCATTCATGACATCTGTGATCTTGAAAGGTCAGCAGGCTAGCTAACTAGCTTTCCTAGATAGCTGTAGGCTAGACTTGCTAGTTTGAACTTGGAAGGTCAGCTAGGCTAACTATGTAACCTATGTTACCCTTTGCCTTTGCCAGAAAACTATGGTTCTTTGGCTCCACTCAGTGACATTCAACTCAATCAATGAGTTTATGTCTACCTCTGAGTAGAAATGTTTGTATAATTATAACTCCAATCTGCCCAAAGCCTAGTGGGCATACAAGCTAAAAATAGGCCTAATCTTCATAACTTGGTCCCATCTTGAACATAACAATAGACAACTCACCTTGCAAAGTTAATCAACGCCAGCATAGGCCCTGCCTGTCAAGAGCGGTTTCATTCCTCTGACCCAGCTATTGACTAATAGCACATGACAATCTCAATGAGTTTTCCAACTTAAGATTCCAAACCAAATATCGGCACTTCGCCTCTCCATCTGCTAATTCAAAAAGCCTGAAATCAATTTATAACACACAGCTGATGGCTTTGGATGGTCCCGGCATCTTCTCGCCGGTCGTTCAGCCGGGGCCTTGTGGAGGGAAAGCATAATTCAACTACCACTCTGTAAATTCTATTATGTCTCGCCAGGTATGTGCTGTGAAACCGTGGCGTCTAATGAAGAGTTTGTGGTAGCTGACAGCCTGCTAAGACTTGCTACTACGACACACCGTTCGGAACAGAAATCGTTCATGTGTACCAGAGAGAGAGACGGACAAATTAAACAGTTTAAGTGTGTTTTTGTGTGCTGGAGTGTGTATACATGTGTGTTTTTAAAGTACAATTACTTCTCTTATTAAATACTTTTGCAATGCATTTATTCTGTATGTGTTTTGTGTTATATTGTACTTATGCATGATGTATTCATGTCATGAGTATCTGCATGCCTGGTTGCACAGGTTTTTTTGTCCTTGAGATGAGAAAGCTGGCCTTAACCTTTAGGATAACATCCATTATATATATATATATTATAACTGCACTGTGTCCATTGTTATGTATTAAATGTGTTTGGTATCTTGCTATTGTCTATACTATTTTATCCTTCTGCAGAGTAGAACATGGGCACACACACACACACACACACACACAACCCAAGGTCAACCGCAGCAGTTTGCCAGTTTATGTCTGCAGTTTCTCCATGTATCATATTAACGATGGTTGGGATCAATTCTCACCCAATCAATTCAAAATATAAAGACAAATTATAATAAATTGGTTAACGATAGTGCATTCATTCTCAATTATTTCATTCAAGATCGGAGATAGTGTGTTTATATGATTTTGTATGCCTTTTTCCCCACATGCTAGGCAGTGTTACAGTGATTTGACCAATGCTAACTTAAATACAATACATGGGGTGCTCTCTGGCTGGGAGGGTCTAGGAGCTGCTAAAGCAAATAACAGGCAACTGGATTTAAGGATTTAAGGCCCATGAAGAAAATTGGCAATGCAAATGTTTTTTTACTTCAAGTAAATCCAATCAACCACCTTTTAGAGGCAACTGGAATTAATAAAAAAGTAATAAAAACAATGCGGATTGCATAATGGTCTATAAGGAACTAACATTTAAAAAAATACTGTTGGTCATACTTGTTGACAAAATAATCCATCGGTATTGCTTCACACTCTTAGCAATTTAAATGAATCCCCAGAAAGTGAGTTACTCAGTAACACTCCCCTCCATCAACAACTCCAACTGAGATGCCCTTGGGCAAGGCTCTCAACCCTCAATTACTCCACTGGAGCTGCTCAGTGTTCAACAGCATAAGACTGTGGTTGTACCAGGTGTAAATGTGTGTAACTATGAATGTGAAGCAGGGAGCCTCACTGGACAAATGAAAAGTTAAAAAAGACTTTTTTGCTCCAGGTATTTTCATGGGACGTCTGCTTCATTTAGTTAATACAGCGGAAAATGAAAGGAAAGAGATAATTGATGACACTGAGGGACCCAGAACAAGTGATTTTAAAGACCGCATGGATGCACTTTGTAGCACCCAATTCAAAAGTTGATATATTGAACTGCCAATGGGGCGTTGTTGTTATTCTTAATCTAATTTGTATGTCGTGTCATGATGCCACTTTGGGTCTACTTCAGGTGGCAATTGAAATGAGAGTTAAAAACCTGACATTTAAGTAGATAACGCCGCAATTTGATTTTCTACAAAATCAAAGCTTGGAAAAGTGGTAAATGAGGACAGGGTACGGATGTCTGAAATGATAAAAAGTGACAAGAGTAACTTGGAGAGAGCACGAAAACAACAACAGACTTCAAGAAATCAATGTATTTTATTTCCAGGACATTCCCTGCGACGGTGGACATTTGAAATGAAAACAGACATCTGAATTTAGCTCGTCATGCCGACGGCATGCAACGCTCAGTGCTTAGCCCTCTAGTGACCTAGCATGCATGCAAATGTTACGAGCTCCCCTGTCCACAAGAAAGACTTGAATGATGCATCAGTCCTTCTGCCAACGCTCTGTGGCAGTGCACAATCAAACATGTATACAGATCTGCACACACACACACTTCTACACACAAGCACAGACAAGCATGCATGAACACGTGCTCACAACTACAGGCATGCAAACAAGACACACACAAGCACACTCAAAAGCTCAGCTCAGCTGGTTTTAACTGTTTAATTGGTTTTAACTGTGCTGAACCCCCCAGAGGAAGAGGTCATGGTGGGGTCCTGTCATTAACCCGCCCATGTGTGTTTCCTGATCAGGTGCTTTCAGAGGAAACTATATCAATCAAGTGGGTGACCACTGAGCAGGGGTGATTTTAGACCCTTTTTGGGGGGGGCTTCACCTGCCTCAACCAGATGTATCCATACCTCCTAAATGGCTATATGCACTATAATATAAGGAAAATATTGTTGAAGTCAAAGCAAATTTGTAGCATTTTTGTAGTAATTCAGGAGGAAAAACCATTATAATATTCTAGTAGTAGTAGAATAATAAATCCGTCTGTGCTCCGCGGCAGTGAGTTTATAGTGACCTAATCCTATTTGATAGTACTTTCTAATCTGCAGTGGTATTCTTATATTACTATAAGGTCTTATAGTTTTTCTATGATATTTGTATACCTAGTATCCATCTAAAATCTGTTCCAGGATACTTTAGTACCTGCTCCTCAGTGGTTTCAGTGAAACCTGAGTGTCATGGAGAGGATTTCTTGTCCCCTGAATATATTGTATCCATTCCTCCTAAAAGGCTCTATGCAGGTCCATAGTTTTTCTGGTCACTCGCTGTTGGCCTACTAGTTTTACTCTATTTGAGTAAATTCAGTGAATCAATGTGCATGGGCAGCACGCATTATATAAAATGTAATTAATTCATTTAAAAATTTGCCACAACATCACCCTTCTCTGAGGGGCCTCAGTCCCCAAAACCTCTAAAATCGCCCCTGCCACTGAGTAATTTGTGTAGGCGTGTCTGTGTGCCTATATATGCCTCTGTAATTCTGAATCAGCGCTTCATGTCCTGCTTCAGCTCGATAGGTACGGGCCAAAAAAATAAAACCCCAATTTTGCATTCAAAGAGGTTCATTCCAAAATGAGATATCCGCCATTCACAATGTAACACCTACTCCGAGGAAATGATTGTTGGCGTGAAAGTAAAAGTCATCACTGAGTTTTTTTGCCATCGTAAGCCCTTTGCTCACAAAGGGCTTTCATGGGGATGTAATCATCTGTACTTTGTAAATACTGAGCATCTGACAGTTTTGTTTGATGCTCTTGGCACATCCCAGTGTAGTCCATGGTAATGCACATGCAGTGTTTTTGAACTCAAGAGCATTGGTTGATAAGGGATATTTTGCACTGTTGCACTGGAGGGTGTAATTTTTATTCAAATGGACTATTGTTACCAGAGGATGACCAGAACCTGTATTATGCTGAAAGTCTCACTGCTAATCCAAGAAGAGCACGCGGTCATCATCTCCTTCATAGCACCCTGGAAACTGATTAGAAAGCAGTAGTCCTGGTTTGTCATGCTTCATAAATAGTCAGTTCCATTCAGACAATTAATTTCCTATGGAGCTGACCAGGGAAGCTCGGCCAATGTGGGGACAGTTAACAAGTTTGTTGGCTGATAGAGTCGACCACAGCTCAACTTTTTGTGGTCATTGGCTGCCAAACAGCTAATCCAATTTCCAATTTGAATTCATTTCCTGAACAACGGAATGGTCAAAATGGTTCTCTGCAACCATTGAAAGACTACAGGAATAAACGTCTCAAAAATGATGCTTGGGAACACTTGCATCCATCGTTGGGGTCGATGGTAAGCTCTGGAGGAATTGAGTTTTTGAGTTTATTGAGTTTTTACTGTTTCAATTACTGCTACCAAATTAGAGGTTGCTAGCTAACTCTGTTAAAAAAACAGATGCAATGGGAACCTCTGGCACTGCCCACAATCTGTCAGAATAGAGCGACACATCAACTAAGTTACTTTCAGTGTGAATGCCCTGTAAGAAAAAATAAGGTTAAGTGCTTCTGTTATCTAATGCATGATTCAATGTTCCCATTTCACAGTGCAAAGGAATTAATAAGGAAACTAAAATAGAGATTGCATATGGATACCAGATGAGTAGTTTCCAAACTTGCAGCTCTCTCGAGTTCTGAAAAGATTCATCCTTTTTTGTTTTCATCAAAAATTGATCATCAGCAAATAGAAACAATGTACCCCTCCTGTCCACAGTGGTTTTGCCTGACAGAAATGAATGTGTTTGCTGATTTGCCTGAGCGTCTAGGTTCAATACTTTGTCTTGAAGATGGATGTGGCTTTTTACAAATTGTCAAATGCCCTCCAGCACATTGGACGGGCCGTTTTGTTTTGATATCCCTGATGAAATGAACAAACTCAAAATAAATCAGCATACTCACAAGACATTTAGCTGTCTCTGAATTATTGAGCTGAAGTGAGGGCAGAAGATGAGTGCAATTGTTGTTTCACCAAAAAAGAAGCACTGTGGTCGACCATCGACGTGCACTCTGCAGGATGCTCTGCCCTCTATGAGCTGCTTTGTGAGTCGCTTCAACTCAGTTGGGTTGCTATAGCCACTATCCTTACACATCTTTCTCTGATTTTCTGCTATTTTCTGCTCACATAGAGTTTAGATTAACATATGTTGACATATCTGCAATATATATGTATTTATTATGGTCAGTTTAGTGTTTTTATACATTTATATGAATTGTGCCAATATTTCAGGGGGGATGCTCACCACAGATGGTCTCCAGTCTGCACTGAGTTGAAAAAAAAAAAATCCATCTTTTCTGCTGAGACCAGAACCATCTTTAAAGTTATCCGTCTAGACCAAATGCCTCAGGGCAGGCAATCTGATGTACACTTTTATTTCTGTGGTCAGTATTTGAGCAAGTGAAGCAGATGTTGTCAGTAAAATCAGTACACACGCCTCTCACATTTAATGTTAGAGAGGACTGCTCAGAGGCCTTTCGCGGAGCAGGCAGTACAGGCAAACAGCGAGTTGACATTAATGGACACCCTGCGCAGTTCATTCATTCATTTACTGAGCAGACGTCAGATTCATTGGATTGCATTTTTCCGTGTGTTTTATGAGTGGGCTCCAAAGGTGGAGGAGAGTGGCGGGTAAGCTAATGCTGCAATCATTTACTGATTGTTCCAGCTCACCTCGGTGTAAGTGCAGCACCTAATTTCTATTGCCCTTCTGAGGCCATTATGGCTGCTAACCCAATAACATAATTGACTCTGCTTACTGGGGCTTCAGGGAGTGGAGCTAGCTGCTTGCAATTTCCTTGGTGGTGATGGGTGGGGGGTTGGTTGGTCCTGGTGCTGGGTGTGCATATTTGTGTGTGCATGTGTGTATAGTTGACTGAATGAAATACCAGCACTGTCAATTCCAATTGAGCCAGGCTCTTGGAAACAGATTGCTTCCTTTTAGCATCGCTGTTTCGCCGAGCTCATATTTTAGCTAATAGCATTTTTGGCAGGTTGTTGTTACAGTCTTTTAGAGGCTGTTTTCATTTGCTTGGGAATTCATTGTGCTCCTCTGAGTTTTGCATATTGGGTTCTGTGGTCCGAGTTAGTTATGTCGTTTCACATTACGACTGGGGATAATGACCTTGAAAATGTTTGCTTTTGGCATACTATGTAGAGTAGTGTGCATGAATCCATACATCGATATCATCAAAACTCAATAATATAAATAATAACAACCCATTACATTTTATGTGTGCAACTAAGAAGAATGCATGATGGGGCATGCCATGGGACATGACCATCCCCTGGGAGTGAGGTCATTTAATTGGAACGTATTGATTTTCTAACAGCCAGTTGCTATTTTTCCAGCCACCAATCAGAAGAGAGATCTTCTGCTCTGATGCAGAGTCCCCTCGATAGATCTTGATTAGCCGTTTCCGATTAATTGCCGAGACAACAGGGAAACAATTTTTTTTTTACAGGGATTGATTGAGGCAAATCAGTGTGATGTAGTAAGTATGATTGGAAGTGTTTGATCCCCGGTGTGATTTTTATCAACCCGTCAAATCTTTAAAGTCACGGCCTGATTTCAGTCTCCTTGGAACAACTTCTCCATTTAATGAGTTTATACAATCGTTTGGCCTCACCAGTGATCTAGGTGAGTTGTTTTATTAATTGTCAATTCCAAGGATAATGTGATAAATATTTAGAAATCACTTAAGATTACTTAAAAATTACTTACAAACACTTCTGCTTTTACTCATCGGGTCAAGAAGGGCAACCTTCTCTATTACCAAACTATGAAGTTGTTTCTATATATGTGGTTGGAATTATATCAATGATGACTTTGCAGAAACTCTGACAGAACACATACTTTTACCCATATGGAGGCGCTCAGACTGGTGGGTAGATATTCAGCTCTGCTCCATTTATCAATAAAAAGTGCTTTAAGCCACTTCAAAGTAAAATCCAAGGGACCAACAGGTTTTTGAATATGTATCTAATGTTTTGGAAGGAGATGCATGTTTAAAAGCCAACTAACAAGGCTTTTTTTAGCAGCATGTGCCAACTGTTTTTACATTGCCAGGTGTAACCCAGGGCTACAGCTGGACTAGAGGCCAGCCGCACAAACCGGATGACCACTTATGCAAATATTTGGTCCCATTTGCAGTAACAGTTCAGAAATTTGCAGAAGGTCAAAAAAATTTCAATGCCTTTTTACTTTTCAAGTTTAGTAATTTCAATTAGTTTTACACCACTATCATTTTAAACATGCATTAGTACATTTCTTTAAGGTTAGCCTATCTTAAATGCAGTCAACATGGGGGGTGGGAGGTGGTATGGTATGTTAATACCATAGGATTAAATGTTTAGAGTCCAATTTCAACATACCTATTCTGTGCACTGTAATGTATATTGCTGAATAAGTGAATGCACATGGTCAGAAAACATGAAAATAAGGCGATAATACCTTTTTGTCCTTTATTTGTTGCCACTATTCTCAACAGACTAAAACCCCATTTTGTGTCCCAGCGCACTTACATTAAACATATCCATGTTCCATTGACTTTGAATCATAAAACAAAGATGGTCTCGGTGCAAAATAGGCTTTTGGGGAATTGGGATATCCAGCCCCGATCTGTTCCTCCACCCCCCTTTTTTTTATGGCAGACTGCCTAGCCAAGGCACTAAATGAAGACGTATATCTGTATGTGTCATTCCAAAAACAGTAAGTTCAGTAGAAATTGGACATTATTCACACACGGAGGCCTTTGAATGACCTCTGAGAAATATGTTGGACAGCTGTCAACTGTAATCATCAGCTATCAAATCCGTCTCGACCCACTGGGGTGAGAGGTGAGAGAGGCTCCTGTGCCCGCAGCAGCAGTCGCAAATTCGGCTTGACATATAGAGACTGCTTTTATACCCTGAACCTGTCCAGTCTCCTGTAGCGTGAGATTGTAATCCATTAGGCCCCCTGGGGGACAAACGACTTGGGTAGTGGAATAACAGAACAAAAAGCAAAATTCCCTGAACCAGAAATGACGAGGGTTGGGCTTGACTACCACAGGCTAGCAACCCTGTCACATAAAACATAACTAGCTTTGGAAATTGAACTGAGAGAGAGAAAGACTTTGTTGATAGAAGAGCACGGGAAAAAGGTAGGAAAAGGAGCCAGCTTGATGGGCAAGGGATGGATGGTGACCAAAGTCTATTCAAGAACGCCACCAAGCTGACACATCATGTCCTAAGGAGGACCAGCGGACAAGAGATTCTGCAACAAACCTTTTTGTTAGCAAGTGTTTTTGATGCTCATGCATTCTTCATGCATGTTGGTGGAACATTTTGATGTTCATCATTTTGAAATATTCATGTCCAGAGGCATGGCTCATCCAGTGGATGGACTGAGACAGGGGGAGGGTCTTGGTGTAGCGGATAAGTAGTTCAGGGCTCCTCCCTTGTTTTTTGCGACCAGATATCGTTGACTGCTACTAGTGAAAGTTGCAGTTTGGGTTCTTTGTGTTCAGCAATAGAAGATCCACAAGTTAAATGTGTTCTTTCATATGAAGTATGAAGTTATCTTACCCCACTACTGTTTTTCTTATCAAGGTAAATTTATTTGATTAGTTATTTTGGATTCTGTTCAGTGATAATATTGGTAAACCAATACTACCAATACTATCAATAATATTGATAGTATTGATAGTATTAGTATTGGATAGTATTGGTAAAAGACGAAAGCCAAGATTTGTCAATCTTAATGTTAAAAATGTTGGTAGTGATGTCAAGATGATGAGGATGACACAGTCCATGATTGCATTTGCCCTATGATGCAATGTTACTGTGTTATGTTCCTATGACTAATAATGACTAACACAGATAAAGTTAAGTCTTGAAGTTAAGTCCAAGTAAAGTCTTGGTGTCTTCCCTGATTGAACTTTACAAATAAGACAAAAACCCCATTCCATTACCCATACAGCAGAACGGCCCAGCAATCACTAGGGAGTCTTGTTATTTGGCTTAGTGTTTTTGGACATGTGGGTGGTAATGTCAGTGTGACAGCAACAAAATGACCTGCAGTACTCTGACTAAAAGCAGCGCACTCTCGTGAAGCCTTATATCTGGAATAGCACATAGTTAATTAACTAAGTCAGCTGTCAAATAACCTGTGGATCAAATGTTTTGCCTCTCTCGGTTTTATGAGATGGTGTGAAAAGCAGGGATGCAAAGTCTTTACCATTTGAAAAAACACACTTTTTCCACAAGTACTGCTACACTCTTGCTCCAAATCCAAGACGACTGCACGACTAAGGCAATGTAGGAGTCTACGATTGCTGCAACTATAGAATGTGCAGACTTAGATATCTGAGTCTTTCCGAATCCATATTCAGATATCAGTCTGACTTTGAATCTCAGGACCTTCTGCCAGAATTATAGCCCGAAAGAACAGAGGGAACAGACCACTGAATGATGAATCACGAGCTACATTCATATGTGAAGGCCATCTTCTCTCCTTGATAAGCTGACACATAAAAGTGTTGCTAAGCACCAAGGCACAATCTAGTCGGTGCCCATTTTTAAGTCTGTCCGTGTAGCTTCTCATGACAGACTGACTAAATGAAATGACAGTTGTTATAAGCTTTAGAATTTGGCAGCTAGCAGTCGCAAGGCACAACATGGCGGCGGTGAGAAATCAACGCTTGCTTGATCTTGAACAAGGGAGACAATGGCCACTGTGTCTGCTTGTCTTTGCCTTGATGACAGTTGTCCTTGAAGTGAAGTGTCTTAAGCCTCACGCGGGTTTGGTGTTGGCATCCGATGGAACGTTGATTGGATCCCCACAGTGTCTGTCGTCTAATAAATCAAGCCATACCCCTCTCTCTCCCTCGCCCTTTCTCGATTTCACCCTGGTCCCTATAGTCAGCATCCCGAAATA
>CABFOQ010031088.1:0-16369 GCA_900660455.1 Gephyroberyx darwinii
GGCCACCCCTTCAAGGACTGTAACGGGTAGTGGTTGGACCCAATAGCAGCACTCAAGGCAGGTATAATCAGTAATGACCTTTTATTCTTGACACACACAATAGTCAGAGGAGGCAAGCAGCAAAAGGTAATGTTCAGAGCAGTCTCCAGGTTACGAGCCTTCGGAGCCTCGCAGGGGAGCCGGGGAGTTGACTCAGCCGAGTCTAACAGGAGTACAGCGGGGAACCGTTCTGGCGAACAATCGCCCTACTCACAACAAGGCCCCAGGTGGAGCAGAGGTTCCGTTGGGGAGCAGGCAGGAGACGTAGTCGGGAGAGCAGGGGGTCTGTACACAGAAGAGCCGATCAGCGATGCAGATAAACCAGAGAGGGACAGGCGCCGAGACGAGGTGATCAGGGACAGGCAGGGTCGAAACCGGGAGAGCAATTCGAATAACGCTGGAGAGTCTTGCATGGGTACAAAGAACAATCTGGCAACGGGTGAATGGAGAGGAGAGGCATATGTAGTGACTTGATTGCAGATCCAAGGCAGCTGTGTGAACAGGTGAGCAGAGTTGACTTGATGAGGAGGGAGTGACTGGCAGACAGGTGAGGAGGAGGGGCAGGTGGAAAAGTACTGGGAGCTGAGATGACTGAGGTGAGGAAAAGACAGACTGTGACACCTCAAGATTATGTAGAATTTTGTTTTAACTTAAAATGAAATAAATTAATGAAAACACAACCAAGAGAATCAGAAAGAGAAAGGAAAAAAAAAAAGAAACTTTGTGAACAGCAGCTACCCATATTTACAGCAACAAGAACTCACTATTAATACAGTAGCAACTAACTTCTTTCATGTTATAATGTTGTTGTGTTGTGTATATGTTCTTGTCAAAACAATTACAGCCAGCAATTTAGCTGGAGTCACTTTCTATTTTCAGTAAAGCAGGGGTCGGCAACTACATTTAGCCTCGGGCCAATTCAGGTCCAACCATAATATAATGTATTGAAGACCAAAGTGTAATCCCATTCTGAATAGGCTTTTAATAAATGTCAGTAAATTGTTTTCCTTATTAGAAACATTAATGCCCATCAGTAGCCTAAGCAATTTTATTCTCAAACCAAAACATTTAGGTTTCCGTATAGGTTTAGCAACAGGCAGGGGCGACATGCACCAAAAACATCTGTGAGGCTATGCAAGCTTGCACACTGCATAGCCTCAACATGTTTGTCTCTTGCATCATGCTGATTGTCAGTGTCACTGGCCTGATTACTGGACAAATACATAAAAGATGTATATACCAATATGAATTTCATGGATATGGATGTAGGTTTTAAATCAGAGTTCTATCTAGGCTTGCCGTACCTCCTTGAGCTGTCAACCTTACTTGTGATGGGGCCTTGGCTTTCACCCTTTGCTTAAAAGAATGAAGATATTTTTCTCTGCATTCTTCTCTGCAAATATGAAGTTTAATTCAGTGTAGACTACTGGCTTAGTGCTTTTCCACCAACACCAGCCCTGGAGACTGGTAGCTCCGCGGCTGACCTGCTGGGGCGGAAGCAAGATGCGCTGGCCGGAGAGACAGAAAAACGGTTGTAGCGAGCTTTTTAATTTTAAAACAAAATATTGAAAAAATTAGTGATTCAAGTGATGCCCATAACGTTGGCCTCTACACTGGTGGAAAAGCGGGCCGGTTCTTAAGGTTAGCTGGTCCAGTCAGCTGGTCACACTGGCTCGTGAACAACAGGAATGAACCGAGAACCGAGAAACGGGAAGAAGGGGGAGTTGATTACCCAATTCTATTTAGAGAATACTTTTGAGTGAATATACAGTCGTCTTACTACATATTTTTGGAGAAAAAAAAAAAAGATATATATGTAGATAGATTGTGTGGCGCTACAATAACTGGAAACTACTGGCAGGCCAGAATTTTCTATTCCTGGGCCACTACTGGCCTGCGGGCTGCCAGTTTCTGATCCCTGCAGTAAAGGCATCTATCGGAATCTATCTATCTATGGAATGAGACTTACCCATAATTAACAGCCACAGACCTGGAATTAAATAACTCAAGTGACTACAGACTACCAGAGGATAAAGACTTGACATGTGCAACTCCTCCTTGTCACCGCTACTCACACAATAGATAAAATAAGGTATTAAATTCACTGTGTCATGCAATGTGAAGGTAAGCCTAAAAGAGATTGTGTGGACTCTTTGCCACACCTCCCAATTCTATCTCTCCTCCCCTATCTTCAAAGGGAGGGAAGAGACTACCAGGAACTGGGCTTGGGTCCCAGGAGACCTACAAAGAATAGGATCCTCTGATTGCTGCATGTAATATTTTGCAATGTAACCTCCTTGGATGATAGTTCAAGGTGGATTAGAGCACATCATTATTAGGAAGACACTGATTTTCGATTTAAATGTAAATCAGCCTCTTTTTTCAATTATTATTATGCTGCATAACTTTAGGTGTGGGAGCAAGAATTGATAGGCCTCAAACTTAGAAAGTATCCCTGAAAATTAAGACAAGCCTGTAAAGCACCATGTGGAGAGGGGGGTTCACTTCAAGCTATGGCAATTAAATAATTACAATATTCTACGCAGAAATCATGACCTGATCTCTAGATGCATGTGAAAGATGCTACAAAGGAATGATGTTGTATTAGCATTTCTTACAACAAAGTTTGATACAGCAAAAATCACTAATAAACTCAAAAGTATAGTTGATGACAGGGCATCATCAAAGCACTGTAAAAAGCAAGGGTTTTCGAGAACCCATAAGATTTTTACCAACAGTTTTGAAAGCCAAAACACATTTAAAAATTCTTGTGACGTTGTGAAGTTTCAGAAGTCTGAAGGGTAACTTAAAGTATTTTCATGGCAAACTTCCTCCAATCAGTTCTGTTATCACAAAGGGTTTTTTTTTTCAGAGGAACTTCAATCCTTGTGCCCATCCAGCGTGGCCCAGCTTGTGACGAACACTTCTGACTGGAGATGTTATCGCTGCACTGCACGCAGCAAAGCAGAGCCTGCTTGAAATGTGGTGACCGTTATACATATGGGAGCATCTGTCAGGAATCAGAGCGTGCAACAATGGAAGACTTCCAAAGCTACTTCAAAACATTTGTTTTTTTTTCCACAAATGAAATGAACAACAATGTCTTGGTTCTTGGTGTCTTCACTGGTTTGCCATTTGAGTCGCCTGTGAAATCAAGAGGCCCTATCACTATCTACATAGGAATCACATTTTTGACTTCCCAGTGAGTAGATGAAACGTACCCCCCTCTTCCACTCAGTTGAGAATACACTAACAGAGCCCCTATTGCTTCCAGACAGTGTAGCCATATCAGAAACAGGTCTTTAGGGTAGGACTTCAGTCTCCAGCTAAAACATTACATACAATGAGCAAAAGCAAAAGCTTTATACAAAACACAATAATCAACAAAAAACAATAATACTAATAATTTCTTGCTATGTTCTTTTACTAATTTACCTAATGTAGATAAAGATGCAGATCAAGATAGTTTTAATCTCCCATTTAAAAATGTTTAAATGGATGACTGACACAGTATTGTTATTTTTCTGAATATTATTGTAGCACACCTACAAGGCAGAATTATATTTAATTTAAGTGAACTAACTGTACCAGTGTCAGGCCATCCAGAATAATTAAAATTGGAGTTCCGGTCACAGTTTTCAAAATAAAACTTATACTGATGAACATACATCGTTTTTGAAATTGTGATCTCTTGTCTGAGGACAAGGGTTCACGCTAAACCACTCTAGGCCTGGTTTAGCTGTCCCAAACAAGTTTTTGAGATGTGAGCTAAAATGCCCATGTCAGAGCAAACTCTTCACAAGATACTTTTGACTCAGACTGGCCCAACAAAAAAAACACACAGCACAACCACCGAACCACAACCACCCATACACCCTATCCCACACTCTACATAAACAAGCACAAAAAAAGGGATTTGATTACTTAAAGTAACTGCAGTATGTATCACAATTTGTTCAAGATCCAAACACCAGGCATTATAAGTTATCACTGAATAACATCCCGTCATCTGAAGCTTTGAATAAATAGTCTAATAGTTAGCCTAGAGTATACAATAACAAATAGAACCTGTTGCACTTAGTATGGCTCTCTTCACTTAATTACAGCCACTTCCTGTTAGGTCCATATTTATTTATTTGATTTGATTGATCCAATTAGCCGCTATATAACGGCTATACACAGCGCTATGATGTATCTACTTGATGAATGACGAATGACGAATCAGGATTATGAAAATGCACCACCAAACAACAAAATGGACCCAGAAATACAAGATAAATCACCAATAGAGTTTCAGGATGGAGTTTTCCTTTTGCCCTTAATAGAAGCCTCCCCTCCCAATTTCATCTACTTTGACCAGCCTAGGCTGTCTTGCCATGGAGGGGGTTTAGCAGTGATTCACAGCTACAACAACTACAAATACTGTCCCATCTCTCTTGGCACTTTCTCTACTTTTGAGCTCCTTAGCTTTTTAATCAATGGCAAAATGCCCTTACTCTGCATCCTGGTTTAGACCCCCAAAACAGAGCAGTGGTTTTATTCAAGACTTTTCTGAACTCCTGGCTCTAATCATGCCACAGTATGACAGAGTGCATTTTCTTGGTTATTTAGAGGTTATTAGAGTCATGTTTTCTGTCCTTCCCATCCTTTTTCACTGGATTTCATGAAACTTATTGAATCTTTTAATCTTGTTCTGTCAGTTAAAGGGGGCACTGATTGTAAGGGGCACACTCTTGACTTTGTGCTGTCCTCTGCTAGGCTGGAGACCACTTGAGCTGGGAGAGGAAGTCCAGTGAGGCTAAAGGAAAAATCCACACTTTTACGCTGTTTCAGTGTAACAGAGTAGCTTGGATGTAGCTTGTATTTCTGGGTCCATTTTGTATTTTGGCAGTGTATTTTTATTTTATTAATTGGCCAAATGTAGACAACGTGACGTCACGGTGAGATATTTCCACCGCTTCCACCAAAATGGAGTTTAATAGGAGAACAATTCCCATTCTGGTGTTAGCCACGCAGATTCAAAGAGAAAGGGCTTCTGTGTAGACTCACCATTTTGCATCAAAGTTCAACAATTACATAGGGAGAAATCCATCGCAGAGAGGAAGAGACACCACTTCAGTATCCTCAACAGTCCACAATGTAGCGCAGTGACAGGACATGTGTTTGGCATAAGGTGCTCGACTCTAGCAACTAGCAACAATAGCTAGTGCTCTCTCTACCTAAACGTAAGATCCACAGCTGGTGATGAATACAAGCTTCCCACTGGGGAAAAAAAAAACATTAATGTAAACCTCCAGAGCAGAAATCTTTTGCTCAGAGTCATCTTTTCTTCATCTGCTAAGAAATAGGGGAGATCTCAATTTTGTCTAATTTTGTCATCACCTTCATCTGAAATGTTTCCCCTAAAACCCCCTTAGGAGCAATGAGGAGATAACAGACAGAGAAGGGATTCTTGAGACTTTGCTTGCTGGGTATTGACCTGTTCTCATGTCAGCTTGTCAGCCAGTGTCTGTAGCATGCTATTTGACAGAGTGCTTGGTTGTAGCATGGTTGGTGGTTTATTGATTCTTTAGAATACCGATATGCTGGCTCGTTAACCTTAGTTGTCTATAACAAGCTAGCTGATGTTGGTTGCTAGTAGATATCTTGTTATGACTAAGACTTATGAAATCTGGAAAGATATGAATATTTTATGATTAAGACAGGAGTTACATAACATATGAAAGTTTAGACACGGTTAGCCAGACTGAGCTGATACACTGTTCACAGCTCTTGGTTTAATTCATTGTACAGTATGACTGTAAGTGATGCTGCACATTTGATAATAAATGACTTGAACTTGAATTGTTTACTGTTACATTTTGGTTTCTGATCTGCTGGTCACCTTCAAGGCAGCAGAATCAGCCGTCCCTTTAGCCTTTAATTGTTGGTACAATTCCGGTTCTGAACTGCTGAGCTGGCCGTCTTCCAAGCCAGCACTGTCAGCTGTCAGCTACCTAAGCATAGGTACAGGGTAGTGTGGGCAGTTTGGTGTTGAGAGCGGGTGTCGAAGGGGTGGTTCTGGGAAATCACTGTTGAGCCTTCTAGAGGTGTTGTGAGCCAAAATCAACGAAAGATCTGTGGTGGGAGGTGCCCACTTGATAACCCCAGTGACATACCCACACTCACACACACATCCCTGTAGCAAAAATGGCATAGATGAGAGCTGATGAGCAATAAAAACAGTGCAAATAGAATCAAGTGAAGGAGCAGCAGCCAGTGTGCGCCAGTATCCTGTCAATACTACAGTATAAACATCAAACAATTGCACAGTCTAGCTAGCTATTTTAATTGGCCTTCATTATTGGGCTTTATAATTCACCTCCATCTGTCTCTGCATAACAGAAAACCCATGCTACCTGTACCTCCCCAACCATTCTCTCCTCCAAATTCAGTCTCTATTAAGCCCTCTTTATTTTTCAGCACAAATGACTGCACACACATTGAGTGCTGTGAGTTGCTCTTCCTTGTCAGACTCCATTTGGGCACAATCAGGTGAAAAACAAAGTCCCGGTAAATGCAAGTGAATAATTTAATATGTGTCCCTTGTCATACTCTGTCACATTGTTTAGTGTGCACAGCACTATTTCAGTGAAACAAGTAACTACAGGACAGGTAATTTAATGTGAGTGGTACAGAGACCTTACCTTGTTACAGTGCACCCAGGTACTGGGCTGATGTGTATCATGTAATCACATAATTTTCACAAAATTAATTAAAAATTAATGGTACATTTGTGCACAGGGCTTCCAGATGATCACCTCTGATGAGTTTTAACACTAAGGGCTCTACTTTCATGAATGAATGGCGCTAAGTGCACAGGACGTGGTGACTAATTTTTTGGATAATTCTTTGGCCAGAGGCAGTTGGAACAGTTGGAGACGGGGTTGGACTAGAAGGAATACAAAGCCACAAAAGCTTCTTCTAAGGGGAAATGGATGAATGAATTGGATGAATTCCAGTCAGGCTCTTGGCAGGTTGGGATCCAAGACAAGAACAATTTTACCTATATCCAGGTCCTGGGTGGTTTCCTCAAGCCATTTTGAAATTGTTGGAGACCAGGCAATGTCGAATGAAGTTGGCCCAGAAGTGTTCTGTTAGAATTTGGCTACGTCGCCAGCATCTCTGACCAATGAGTCCACTATCTGCATTGATGGCCTGCGGCAGGGGACACCCCATGAGGAGCAACTTCAGGGTCACTGGGTAAGGATCAGTGACATCTTTAAAATTTAGGATTCCCTCCACTTCCATTGGTACAGTGCGGATAACTGCTTCAGGTACCATTTTATCTCTGGATTGGTGCACCACTTACAGCACTAAAAGCAGGAGCGCTGATGGTGTTGAATGGCTGCCCTGCCCCTCAGTATCCAATATTTCCTCCTCATCTCTCCAAAAACTTGTTCTGTTCCAGGATGTAGCAGTTACTCATCATACTCTCAGATGTGAAGATGGGTGATTGGATGCTTAGGGTCCAATACTATTGGATGGATAGCGTCAGGGTCAATGTGTTCAGTGGCTCAACTGAACCATCCGCCATCTTGGATGAAACCAACTGCCAGATAATAACAAGGTGAGTAGGCGGCTGTCATGGTGGATGGAGCATCCTGCTTTTAGGGCTCTGAACTCCTCTGGAAAACATTCTGCTTGGACCTGCTGAAGGAATGTTTCAGCTTCAAATCCATTGTTAACTGTGGAACTTTCTGCCGCCTCATCAAGTGCATTTTGGGTGGTGAACACCAGGTCCTGCTATGTTGTGTACTGTTAACTTTCCTCATTTCCTATGCTACTCCCTCCGTTGACTCAGAAGAGGGTGGCCAGACTGGCCACTGGTTTGTCTCCTCTCTATCTTGATAGAGGGCTGAAGTGATGTGAGATATAGTCCTTGCCCTTGCGTCACTTGGAGCCAAGCAGAGAAGTCCAGGAGGGTGTAGGTTTGGGCCACCCTCTCACCACGTCAGACAGTATTCTTTTAACACTGGTGTGTGAGGACTCAAGTGCAGGAAAGACAATGGCAGGCAGGATTGGATGAAACCAAGGGCTGGACGTTTATTGTCTTGTGAACGAAAATAACGAAGCAAGCCAACAGGGCTGCTAAACTACAAACAGGTAACCTGGAAAAAATTACAAACTGCGCTAGAATAAGACTGCTGAACCACCACACATCATAGATATAGGATTTTGCCAATTTATGTGTGCTTAATAGTCTCAAGTGGTTTAGTAACACTTAGGATAGGTGGCCATGTTTGTCTAAGAGACTTTCCAGGGCCATTTTTAGCAACACAAATCACTTTCCTTTCCACTCTTGAAGCAAGGCAATATAGGTTTAGGAATACCATAAGCAGAAGATCACAAGAAGATCCAAGCTATGCCTACCACAACTACCAGGGAGCGACACTGGTAATGAAAGAGGTTGAGTAGGCTCCCTGGACTGCTGAGGCTGAGAGATCTGAGGCTGAAAACACTACTAAATAACGTTGTAGTGAGAGATCCTGGTATTTGATTTGGTTTTGACAACATAAATTGTTACGTTGTTTGAACAAATCTTTGGTTGTCTGATTACATTGTCACAACATTGTGGTCACATAATTTGGTTAGTTGGGTCTGCAGCAACACACACTGAGGAACACTGAGTGGAGTATATGAGGGTCACTGGGAAACGGGGCTGGCAATCCAAGCGAGAGCTGAGAGAGAAATAAGAGGGCACCCAGAATATTTCTGACACCGGTGAATCAGTTTTCCTCAGCAATTACAGCAAGATAGCTTTTATTTCGTTTTTGGGAGGACAAGAGGGGGAGCAGCACTAGGGCTGTCAGCAAACAGAAGCTAAATCTATGGCCTACAGTAAATCTTGTGGGGTTTTGAGGATGTTTTAATGACCTGCCTTGTCCCTTACACGGCTCACAATCTGATTATTAGTGGTGGGGAGGACGAGAGGCTAATTGAAGTGTCACTCAGCACCAAAGTGTATTTCTTTTCCTCTTTTTGTGCTGAGAGAGGAGAATTATCTATTTGAATAAGTCGTCAGCACTTGAAATGTACAGATGGCCATTGATTATTTCCAGAAGGAACTCTATAAAAAGAAGAAAAAAACATAAGGAGGGAACATATAGAACAACCATATATGGAATAAGAACTGTGAAAAGGCAAGATACATGGTAAAATTCACTGAAGATTTTCCTTCCAAAAATCAATGCATGAATGCATGAATATGAATATTTACACTTCAAGCTTGATGTTTTTTTTCATTTTTTTCAGTTTGAAATGGTTTCGGCAATAATGTCAACAGAAATTGTTTACATAAAGGGCGAAGGTCAAAAGAGGAACCAAAGTTAACAAGGAAATTAAAAGTTGTCACATTAGAGAGCAATTCTCACTCGCAAACACAAAGCATGTGTCCAAGGAGCCTTTCATCTAGGCCGTCATTTATTTATTTCTCAGGGTTTACCCAGGGCTGAATTACCATCCCATGTGCCTTATTTTCTCTTTTCCTCCTAACAGCTGAGTTTGTAGAGAGCTATCACATTTACTGTACTATTATTTACACTGCGAAACTCTCATATTTGAGACCTGTTGTAGAGTAGATATAATTTTATTCATCCAACCACAGGGCCAGCACTGTTTAATAATTTGTTTTGTGACGGGTTGGACATACAAGGAGAAAAAAGCCAAACACTGGAGTCTGCCCACATTTTTTCTGTTTCTGAAAACGAAAACTTTCCATCTTAGGTCAGGGTGACACTCCCTGGGCCATTAATCAAGGCTGCAGCAGAACAGCACAGTGTTCTAAGATTGTCAGAGGAAAATACAGTCTGACCTAAATAAAGCTCTCATTGATCTAAAATAGCCCCATGAAGGCCCAGTGGATTTGTATGGAGTGAAAGTGACTGATATATGTACAAATAAAGACCTTACTGCTACTACTATTACTACTAATAATAATGACATTAATAATAATAATGAAGTAAAAATGTTCATTCATCATTTTGTTATTTCAGTTGTATTCTACATGCATACATACATTTAGTATTATTCAAATTCTCTATTGCTACATCTTTGAAACACACAGTTCTTGAGACTGGCAGTGGTTTCCCCTGCAGAGGTAGTTTGCACACACAGGCATGGAGCACTCTGATTGGACTCACCAGTTTGTGTACGGGATGCTCTTAGCCTGTGGTTATCCTTTTCCACAAGAGAAAAGCAACTCTGATAAGTTAAGAACAGTGATTAGTTCAGAACAATCTAGGCAGAGGAATCAAATATCACTATTCTTGGTGACAACTAATGAACAAAGCAGCTCCAAAGGCATCCATGAAAGTCCCATTTATCACAAAATTCAAATGGTCACATAATTATTGAGTGAATTTGAGTGAAAATGAAAGCAAGCAACTCCTGGGGCTTGATCCAGTCAAGATCACAACGGCCTTAAACTATGTAGCGGGATAACGCTGTATGTGGAGTGATGGTGAGTGATGGTTGTCTGTTTTACAGCCCACACGCTTCCCAAAGTCAGCTTCACTTTTTTGGTAATCCTTGAAAACCGACAGTTGATTTAACAGGGGCAGATGTTCATTTCACTCAAATATTCAGTTTCTCCCAAGAAATTGATTTTTTTTTTGTCTTGCTAGGTTGTAATGTGATGCAGGTAATATTTTATTCATTGTTCTATGATGGGCTGTCTACAATGGAGTGATGAGGTGGAGGAAGGCCTTGGCAAAGGGAACAGGTGTGCCCGACCGAGCAGGCATTGATGAAGACAAATGTTGGTCTGCTTGTAAACAGACAACATTTTATGTAACTGCCTGTAACAGTGGACGGGGACAGTTGGACATAAACAAACCTTGCATGGAAGATGACAGACAATCAAGCACAAACAGACTGAGAGATTGGGTCAAAAGACTGACTGTGTTTTGAAACCAAGATAAGCAGCGTGATCCCTCTAACAACTGGTGTTGCCAGGCGAACTGATGGTAGACCTGATGTATGTTATGCATTTACACACTTCTGGGCAATCTCACACTCTCAAACTTCCAAATGTCACAGAACAGTTTAAATGGTAATTTTAAATACAGCATTCTGACCACATCCATTAGCAAACAATATTTATCCCTGCATGATGTTAAGATTGGCTCATAAGTAAATACTGTGTATTGGCTACGTTCTCTTCTTTTCAGCACTGCCCCATATCTTGTTTCTGTCACTGTGTTAATTTTCTGTGCATGCTGCACTTTGTGAAAGTTCACACGTAAAGTCTGAAAGCTCCCAAGATGGTGGTTAGAGGTAGGAATCACCACCCAACATTATTACCAAAGATAAAGGATGTTGCTGCTTCATTTATGAGACTGCACTAAGTAAGGTTGCTAACATAGTGTTAGCAAAGCTTAAATACATAGACAGGCACATACACAGCACTGATTTAGCTAACCTTCCAGTCCAATGCCTGTCCCTTAAGCCAGCTGGCTATCTTAGAAAACAAGTAACAAAAATAATATTCAGATAAACAGTTTTGACTATGACTCCACACAAGTTTGTTGAAATAGTTTAATAGAGGAGAGCAGGGAGAAGCAGAGACATAGATAAGTCCTATAAAAAAATGGAACCAAACATGCCTGTCCGTTGCTCGATGCCTGGTTGTGACCAAAAAGCAATTGTCTTACACAAAGCATAACGAAGTGTACACAGACATACACTGCCCATAGGCCAGATAATGCATAACAGCGTATTATTATAGTTGTCAAGTTAGTATAGTTTAGCCAGTTGAAGGGACCTGCTTGTTAGTCATTGCCCTCTTGGCCCAGCTAATGTCTCTTCCTCCTTCGCCAGTTTATCCTGTTAGTTTTTCAGAGGAATGCTGGAATGTAAAATGCCATTGTCCATGTGTGCATCGAAACCATTATGTTGAGTAACACACAATCATCCTTGTTCTTCAATGTCAGCCATGGACTCAAGCAAAAATTGCACAGTCCCATTCATTGCAGCATACATTCAATCTCTGTGTGCACGGCTGTGCAATATCCGTACATCCACCACCAGTCACTCTTAGCGCGAGACTCTCCAGCCCCTCCGGCTGTCCCAGTGGCGTCTTCCCCTGGGGTAGCTGCCTGATTCGCAACGGCAGCTCGTTCTTGCCTCTTTTGCAAAATCTGCTCAACAGTGTATTGTGGTTCATACAAGAATGGGTGAAGTGGGGACCCATAATTACTTCAGCTTTTGGAAATAAGCAGAGTTCACTAGCTAACTGTCTGTTTTGCTTCATTTCGAGCTCAAGTGCTATGCCATAAGCTGTCACCAGATGGCACCACTGAATAAAGCTGAAAGGCCTTTTTACGTGATCAAGTCTCAACTTGGCCTTGAGAGGCCGTGATTGAGATGGGTCACTGGGGCTCTTCATCATAGATCCTGTCCCCACAGTCTCACTCTAACACTCTAACTCAGCTCACCACTGTTTGGTAAGCCCTCTGAACTCCTATGCAATCTAGTTTCACGTGCTGTGTTGGAGATGTGGTTTGCACATGACCCGAAGAGACAATCACCTTGTGAGCAGCTCTCTCTGATCTGTTTTTTTGCCTTGACTGTAAGAAACTTCCATTCAGAGTGATTCATCACGACGTGGAGCTGTTTGACTCCCTTTCCAGTCACCCTTGTCCTGCCAAACAGCCTACAAGTGGCCTGGGTGAGGTTGAGGAACATTCTTGTTTAGCCCTGGGCATTATGTCTGGGTCCTGCTCTGCCACCTCTCCTGTTTTTGCTCAGCACACCTGCCAGGGAGAGGAGAAGAAAATGGGGTTTCGCCACCAGGAGGTATATGATTTTCATGCAGCCCAATGGGGCTTTGAGGAGGAAGAACATGAGCCAAGGGAAGAGATGCAAATGGGGACATACCAGACTTGGTGAGGTCTATACCATGAGGAGTTGATGCATCTCCTGGAACAGGCTGTGTAGAGGCTGAGGATTCTATGGTTGGACCCAGAACCCGTCACTGCTTTTGGGTTGGCTGGGGCATACTTCACTGAGCCTGTGGACTCATCACTCCCTCCTTTCCCTCCCTGCATTGAGCACCTCTAAAGAGGTGAGGCTCTCTTGGGGGGCTCCTCACAAGTGTTCAGGCCCATTCAGACATATTAGCTTGGAGAAACTGCTCCTGTCGAAGGAATGCAGGTTTACAGCTACACTACATCGCCAAATGTATATGGACACCTGTTCATCAAACATCTTATTCCAAAATCATGGGCATTAATATGGAGTTAGTCCCCCCCAACCTCCACTTTTCTAGGAAGGCTATCCACTAGATGTTGGAACATTGCTGTGGAGATTTGCTTCCATTCAACCAGAAGAGCATTAGTGAGGTACTAGTGAGGGACTGATGTTGGGCGATTGGGCCTGGCTAGCAGTCTTAAGCATTCCAATTCATCCCAAAGGGATTTGATGGTCAGGACAAACCATTTTTGTATCGACCTTGCTTGGTGAATAGGGGCATTTTCATGCTGAAACAGGAGAGGGCCCTCCCCAAACTGTTGCCACAAAGTTGCAAGCACAGAATCATCTAGAATGTCATTGTTTCCCTTCACTTGAACTAAGGGGCCTAGCCTGAACCATGACAACCAGCCCCAGACCATTATTCCTCCTCCACCAAACTTTATAGTTTGCACTATGCATTCAGCCAGGTAGAGGTCTTCTTGCATTGGACCAATTGTCAGTTATTGGAGTCCAATAACGGCAAGCTTTACACTTCTCCAGCCGATGCTTAGCATTGTGTATGGTGATCTTAGGCTTGTGTTTGGCTGCTCAGCCATGGAAACCCATTTCATGAAGCTCCCGATGAACACTGTATAGTGAGTGTCGCAACCGAGGACAGGCGATTTTTATGCACCATGCGCTTCAGCACTTGCCGTTCCCATTCTGTGAGCTTGAGTAGCCTACTATTTCTCAGCTTAGCTGTTGTTGCTCCTATACGTTTCCACTTAACAATAAAAGTATTTACAGTTGACTGAGGCAGCTCTAGCAGGGCAGAAATTTGACAAACTTAAGTGTTGGAAATGTGGCATCCTAGAAAGTCACTGAGCTCTTCACTATGGCCCATTCTACTGCCAATGTTTGTCTATAGAGATTGCATGGTTGTGTGTTTGATATTGTACACCTGTCAGCAATGGGTGTGGCTGAAATAGCGGAATCCACAAATTAGAAGGGGTGTCTGCATACTTTTGGCTTTGTAGTGTACCTTGGCAGAGAAGTCATACAAAGTTGGCTGACTTAATTAGATGTGTGTTGTTTTGAGGTGTTGTCCTCCTTTAATCTGGAACATTTAAACTGCTTTCTCATGAAAATGTAATGACTTGACACCAAGATAAAAAATATGATTTAGAAAGGTGCACAATGTCTTTCACAGGAAGCATAGAGTATGACTGTGTACTAGCATAGACTATGATTGTGTATCAGGGGGATACTCTGTGGGCTCCGCCTGCGGCAGGTATGGGGTTTTGCAATCACGGTTACCCTGTATAACCTATATGATTTATGATCAGACACAATGCAGTTTTGAGGGTGGCAGTAGGTACAGTGTATCCCCTAGCGGCCTCAGCCAAAATGTATGTAGGTTTTACATCTTTTTAAACAGATTAACATGCAATGTAATGCATTGTTCTATAACAGTAAATCTAATGGAGAAACAAGCATAGTATGATGATTTTCTTAAACATTTCTTGTCAGCAAAAAAAATAGAAAAAACAAAAAGACACTTTCTTCTGCACCAGGTAAGACATTTAAAGTGCATAGTGTTGAAAACTCATGCAATGAAAGCTGCTTATATCTGTGTTCATGTGCATGTCTGTGTGGTCTGGCAGATTGTGCCTCTGTAATCTTATGTTAGCTAACATGAATTAAAGAAAGATGTCTGTGCAGCAGTAGAAGTGCTTGATGGTGGCAAAATAATGAGGATTTCAAGAAAAAAAGCTACTATATACATTAGCATTGCAACCTCCTCCAAGCAATGACTTTGGAATGAGAAATGTTGGATGTGTAATGCAAAGTGATGAATAGTAATGCAAAGGCATAACACATTTATGCTGGTCATGACAGCCACTGTTTCTTTTATTTATCTATTTTTCTATATTTATAGACAACACAAAAAAGCACAGACTACAATCGGGCATATAAGTATAATAAAAACATGGTCCTTAGTTGTAAACACATGGTTTGCGATTGTAAATAAAATAATATGCTAACATAGTATATTGTTGTTGACAAAAAGAAAATAATAACAGAAAAATAGACAATAAGAAAATAAGATACTATATTATGGTCTCCATTAGATCAATGGAGGCTTGTTGTGAGACTAGAAGGTACACGGCACTGTGTCCAATCCAGACGCCACACCATGCTGCCGCCAGACAACACACTCCAAAGTACAAAAAAAACAGACATCACATAATGACTGTTGTTCTTGAGAGTATCTTGGGGCAGAACAATTCTCCATATAGTGTCCATAAAGTGTTACCAATTACAATCATGATTAAATTATGCTGCCAATATATGACAGGGGATGACAGAATTCTGCCATCATATGTTGCTAGTTTGGTGAAATACTTCCTAGAATTGTTTCTTTGCCATAAGTTCATAAAATGTTTGGTGCATTGCCCCACTGTTCCATCCAAGTAGCTTTGGCTCTGTAAATAAAACTACTTGCCCTCTGTTGATAAATCCTCTCCAATTTTCTTTACTGTTCAATAATGCTAAACTTTTTACAGTTGTATTGTCAACATATGTATTTAATCTGTTTATATCTTCCATCAAAGTTTTCTCTATGGAATGCAACTTTTTTTTTCTGTTTTTGCACTCCTAACCGAGTTGGGCATAAGCAGACGGAGTTTGAAACTGGCAATCAGGAATATGTCGCAAGCAGCGGAGCGAGTGAGTGAATGGTTGTGGCTAAGGAGGAAGCATGCTAGCTGGGGAGCCCGCTAAGGTAAGCGGCGCTGGGTTGTGTGGCCTTGTGGGTAGCACTGTGTATCTCGTAGTGTAATACTGAGTAGAATAAAGTAGCGTAGCATAACACTGTTTGGCTGTATTTATGGGATTGTACTGTGTTGTACTGTGGTATTGAGGGGGGTCTGTACTGCTAGCTAGGGAAGTGCCCATCAGTCAAAGATAGGCATGGTGGCACAAGGATAGGCATGGTGGCACACACACACACACACACACTCCTCGTACCCGAACCAGGGACAATCTTCCCTTTCCCTAACCCAGGAATAATATCCAACCAGGGTTATCCCACCCCAACCCCCACCCCTTACCCGAC
>CABFOQ010031093.1:2625-12690 GCA_900660455.1 Gephyroberyx darwinii
CATGAAATCACCCACAGCTAATATTAGTTGTGACAGAATAACACACCTATACACACACCCTCCCTACTGTTTGTAGTGCACGTACGCACACGCACACACACGCACACACACACACACACACACACACACACACACACACACACACACACACACACACACAGTCCGACATGATTACTTCCTTCTTTTCCCTTTGAATGTAGGCCAAATGTTAAATGCAATCTGTGATAAGAGTGGGGAGAGAGAGTCTCAGATGTAGAAGAGTATTAATGTGTGTTAAGACGCCCACAGCGTTTAGTAATGCACGGACAGAGGCACATCGCCATTCATTTATTTTAATTGCTCTCCACCTGCTATGATAATCAGAACTTAAATAGAGAAATTTCCATTTTCAATTAAAACTCCCACTCCCTATGCATGGGAATGAGGCCCCTCTCTTATTATGAAATGGAATAAAAAAGAATTACTTTCTCCCTTCTATCTATTTTGCTCTGTGCCCCACAATCTCAATGTCTCAAAACAGTGATGCTAGAGCTCCATCCATGATGGGAAAGTAGTATTGTGTTCCTTAAGTTTTCGACTGCTATGGGTTATTGAAGGCCAATACCAATATTTAATTAATATTTTGTGCCGCTATTTGATATATTTAGATTTGGACATTTTCACACAGATAAATCTAAGAATTGCAAGTGTTCGCCCCCAGAACTTTGTTCATAACACTAATTGGCCAGAATGTGCTTATTAATAAGGCCAGGGCCAATTTCACCAAACGGATACAGCCGTTTGCACACGAGAATGATGTTGTGATCTGAAGAACACTGCAGCCTCTCTTTTTTTCTTAGCAGCACCTTCCCATGTAATCCATGCCCAATTATCCAAGTCACCCTAAAGGACCCTTCACACTGTTACCAGTTCTATGCTCCCTCTCAAAACAGTTTATGAAATGGGCAATAAAAAGTCATGCTGGATTCACACCGGTCTAATGTTGTTGTGTGGTCGCGTCTTGATCAAATGGGATAATGATATCATTCTGTGTTGTGGCGTGCACACAAACACAAAGACACACACACACACACTTATCCTCCTTTTCCTGATATGTGTGAGTATAGTGTGTCGGTGATCAATCATAATCTTGGGCAACTCGAAGACTCCCCAGATAGACATTGTGTGTGTGTGTGTGTGTGTGTGTGTGTGTGTGTGTGTGTGTGTGTGTGTGTTCTCCCTGTGGACATCATTAGCAGTGGAGGGCCTCTTGGTCAATACTGTTCCTTGATGCATCGTCTACCAGGTCTCTCTCCCACGCTGTCTAATAGAGGGGAAACTAATTCACAGGGCTCCCAAAACTGTTAGACAATAAATGTACCACAACACCCAGGAAACTGTAAGATTACTTGAAGGCCTTTGGGGGGGAGAATTGATCTGATTTCACACCTTCCACTGTGGTATTTGTACATGCTAGGTTTTGTTGAATCAAACACTGAAGTTAAACAGTAGGCTGCAGGTTTGTGGCGAGGCAATCTAAAGGATTATAAGGGCTGGGAATGTAACTAGGGCTAGACTGATAAGGAGTTTTCAAAGCTGATATTTTTGTATTGAAGCTGTCAATACTTTTTAATATTTTGTGCCATTATTTAATATCCTCAAATTCTACCATTTTCATTCCAAAAAAATATTTTTGACTGGGTGGAAAACCCTCTGAAAGAGCATTAAGGCCATGGGGCATGGGAGCGGCACCCCACCTAATCAGTGGTATGGGAAACTAATCCTTACTGAAACTAACATGAGGTGTACATATGACTGCTCATGAGCATTGATGCAGGCCAACATACTGACATATATACGCACACTTAGTAACTTAGCCGCTCACTCATACTCATATTCTCTCTCTCTCTCTCTCTCTCTCTCTCTCTCACACACACACACACACACACACAGACAATTGCAAAGCCAGCGCACCCCCATAAAATGATCCCATCTCTATTCATGTATTCCTGAATTCACCATTACGCTACCATAACTGCTTGATTTGTGACAAGGAGGAAGTTTTAGGGAATATGTGAAGGGAAAATACAATGAGCAGAGAGAACAGGAGGACAGACACAGAGACAAGCAGGGCATGGTAATGGCTATATCTATCACTGTGACACACACAGGCACTCTTCATGGATGAGGGGCTTTAAGTGCCGTGTGACATGGCAGGTTCAACAATAACACACAATGCAAAACCAACCAGAGTGCTGATTTATTATGGAGCGGACCTGGCCTCACCCTGATTGTGCTGGTTGTAGATACATAACCTTGAATGTGTCTAGTGTGTGTGTCTGTGTGGGTGGGTGTGTGATCTACTTTGAATAGAAGTGGTAATGAAATGTAATGGCATTTCCACACACAATGATGATTCTGATGAATGGGACAACAGTTGTGGCTTCCATTTTCTCATAACTATCCAACGCTGTATGAGCCCTATTCAACATGTAACACAATCTTTCCAGACCCTCAGTGACTAAATGGTTCCAGCAAATGGCTGAAATTCATATGCGATGCATGCATTTATCTCCTTTTCTCCATTAAGACAGATATTCATTTAGGCCAGACTGAAATGTTATTCATGACAATTTTTTTGCTAACAGTGACTTTTTTTGTCCCCACATTCCCCTGTCCCATTTTTTCCAGGAGGAAGAAAAAATAAAAATGGAAGAGGAACTTTCCCAGATAGTGCATTTATTAAGTTTGCCTATATAAATGTTCCACCATAAAACATCAAGCAAACCAATGCCACCATATCAAAGGTTTACTGTGTCATAAATACATCATATAAGGTTTCCCTGCGGCTCAGTCACCAAAACACCACCATTTTCTTTGAGAAGGAGATGATTTCCATGGGAAATATGCATTGTTGAAGGGAGTGGGGTTTTGTTTGTTCAGTGAAATTGCTGACAGAAATCATGCAATTTACAGAAAGCAAGAAATAATAACTTGGATTTTATTATTGAATAAGATTCTGTGAGGACAGTCAAATCAACTGTGAAAAAGGTGGAGTAAAGAAAGCCACTGTATCTGAAAGTGTGCAGCATGGTGAGACTTCTCCAGAGATCAAAGTGCTCTGTAAAGGATGAGGGAAGTCTATCTCAGTCTTATGTCAAAATAGTCAAAAAGTGTGAGACATCAAAATAGCAGACGATGTGTTTCAGCCATCTTGGCCTTCATCAGGCTGCATAGAGACAGGGTGCATAGAGACAGTGCATAAATAGGCCACGCCCCCACGTCGGGGGAAAACAATCAAATTAAACTAAACAATTAAAATATAACAGTGCAGGAAAGCTGTTGTGTTGTGGGCTGCACAACTAACAAGTCCAAGAATCCAGGTCTCAAGGTTTACGTGCTTCAGTGCAGGAAAACTGCATGAGCCACTGAGGAGACAAAAGTGGATCCAGGCAATAAGACGTGAGGGGAGGACAAGCAGGAGCAGGGAAACTGGGATCCTGAGTCAAGGCACACCCACGTTGGGTGCAGTGTTAGGCTTGTTACTGTAAAAAATTCAAAAGTAATAATATTTCTTTACTTGTTAAGTGAACAGTAATTAATTACATTACTTGCTATATTACTTTCCCTTTACTACCCCCAAATAAAAAGTTGAGATTGTGTCCTCTTACCTTCAGGATACCTCTCCTGTGCACCTCGGTGACTGAAACAAACACTGCCAGCTTAATTAGCTTCTTGATAACAAAAGTAATGTTGTAATGATTTATTTCTCTGATTGGTAACTGCAATATTATTACCAAAATTTAAATAGTAAATTGTTACACAATTCGTCACTGCAGAAGGTAATAATACCGCCTATCACTGTACATTTGTAGTAGGCATATTGTCACCGGTAAGTAACTAACTAGCTATAAGAGGTTTGTCAAAAGTTTGTTAAAGTTCTTCTGTTAGCTGCTGTTACACAATTTGTATGAGCTATACTTTTACTAAAGTAGATTTGTCCACCAATAGTTTTACTTCTAGTCAGGTTAAATTACAGCAAAGTACCCATAGGCCTACATTTCGTTAATATTTTGCTACTCTTCCCACCCCTGCACACACTGATCACACACAGAGCATACCAGAGTCTTCTGCCTTAGTTCAGTCGTCAAAGTGGAGAGCGTGAGATACTCTGGTAGACTGCACTATCCAGTCCGCGGTCTTTGGCTCCCGACTGTGGCGCACACTCACACACACACACACTCACACACACACACGCACACACACACACACCCACACACACACACACACTAAAACATTTTATGGGCAACTCTTTTAGTACAATACCACAACAAACAAACAGACGGCAAGTAAACAGGAAAATTACTCAGGAAATCTACTTAGGAGTTTCATTGCAGGTCACAGTAAAAGCAATATGATGAGTAAAAATCAAATACAAAAAATGTGCACTATTTCATTGATTTGTGCTATTTCAAAATGTATTTTACTTGGGGTTTTTTTATTATAGTGGAATGGTCTTACAAATGTACCAGTTATGCTAGCCATACAGGTGTTGGCCATTTTATCAAAAAGAAAGCAAAATAAAATAAAAATGTTGCTATTGTGCATTGAGTCAGAGAATGCCATGGGTAGAGAAAGCACAGAGACACATATCTTAATGAGAGGGAAGAGCTAGACTTTATTAGGCTGTTAAATGAAAATTACTGTTCAAAAATGCTTACTGAGGCTCATGAGGAAATGTCAGTGTTTTCCACAAGCCATTAGGGTTTCAGTTAAGATGTTGAAAACAGTAATTTGAGGGCTGTAATTCCTCTTATTAGTATACAGCAATGACCTCATTTTTAAGAAAATGGACAAAGGGGAAACACTAAAGTATGAAACAAATCGTTATTCATCTTTTTTTAAATGCTCCTGACCGAGATCATACTTAAGCATTTCCATGAATTGCTGAACTGCATAACCTATATAAAGCAAATGTATGATGTTTGCTTCTCCAGGAATTATGCTGACATATACTTTTAAATTAAAAAAAAGGTGGTAAAGACTGAAACTTTAATTTTTATGTGTAACTGTATGTGTTTTATGTGTGAGAATCTGGTGGGAATCTCTCTTTGGAATGAAACACTTCTATTATAGCAAAAATAGCTGTAACAAGTGAAACATTATTTAGATTAAACTAGAAATTTATCAGGATGATGATGAAATATTAAGAATTAAATGCATTTACATTTAGATGTCCAACTTGCAATCCAAACAAAAACAAAATGGTTCTATGAGTTGAATAAAACATGGGATTAAATACATACATTACTAAATACATTTTGAAGCTGGAACAGGTGTGTTCATGTTTGTGTCGTTCTTAAACAATGGAATATAGATGTTTGTTTTATGTAATAGTAGCAAACCCTCCAAAAATAAAAAAGGTCCCAGATTCAGACCCCATGACTACCAATGTTGTGTCCAGCCATGTCTTCTCTTTAAGTATCCTTGAGCAAGACACTGAACTCCTTGCCTGCTCATTCATTCACAAGTATTTGTGATACGTAAAAAAAAAACTACAATACCCCATGTATTTCAATAAGACCTATGCATTGACAGATGACATGGATGAAAATATCTGCAGTGTGTGAAAATATCTCAATCCAGTCCGTCCAAAAAGTTCAAACTAGTTGAACTTCTGACAGAGCGGAAGTAAATGTCATCAGCCTTCATCAGCCAGTGAGACTGCTCCACACCCACAACAACTGAAACTAGGAGGTTTCAATGGATACTTGTCTGTGAATTTGGCGGCTGCTAACTGTCCCATGTGAACACCTCCTACGTCCCTCTGAACAGTACCACAGTGTAATGCATTTCCAATACATTCACCTCTTAACCCTTGTTTGTATGGACAACGAAGCGTCGGGAGGGAATTTTTCATTACATTTGAATGTCTCCTTTACTTCTTCCTCATGTCTGTTGACCTTCACTGCCCATTTGATCACCTTCTTTCTCTCCCTCTGTCTCTATCCATGTTTATCTCTCTGTCAATGTGTGCCACTGTCTCCAGCTTTGCCTTACGTGACTGGAGCTCATATCAGGGAGAATAATTTATGGCTGCCATGAATAAGAGATGCTGTGGAGTTTCCAATGATTCAGGTCTGATATGGAAACAGTCTGAAATATTTGGACAGCAGAGGATTGAGTGATCAGTGTTCGCCGGCCCGTTGTTGGCAAACACTTGTCAGTGAAACCGGCTGCCAGGAAGACCCCTGAGGCTGGAGGAGACAGGAGGAAAAAGGAGAGGAGAGAAGGGTAGAAATGAGAGGACAGGCAAAGGGCAAAGAGGGGAGGAGGCGATGGGAGAGGAAAGGAGAGGATCGAAATGAGGAGAAAAGAGGGAAAGAAAGTAGTGGAGAGGAGAGGTGAAGGGCAGTGAGGAGAGACAAAAGGCAGAAAGGAGATAGCAGTTTTGAAGAAGGGAACGGAAAGGAAAGGACAGGACATGAAAAGAAGGAAAGGAGAGGAGAAGGGCAGAAATGAGGAGAGGAGAGTAATTGAAGAGAGAGGACAGTTGAAGGGCAGAGGAAAAAAAGAGGAGATGAAAAAAATGAAGAGGAAAGGAATGTTGAATGTTTCTTTCTTTCTTTCTTTCTTTCTAATTTTCTCACCACATCCATCAATCCAGCTTCATGTCACCACACGCTGGTGCCTGGCACTTTGGGAAAGTGGCTTACAAGTTTCTCTGTGAAGAGCTGGTAATGGAACAGTTAAATGGAAGTGTTAATACTACCACCATCCCCCAACACACACACACACACACACACACACACACACACTCAGTCTCAGGTGTCTGTCACCTGTCTGCCACCCCCAGGCCAATGCCAGGGTGTTGATGAGAGATGAGGAGCAGGTGTTACTGCATCAGCAGACACCATTTAACTACTGCTTCACCACACACACACACACACAAACCTGTGTGCTCTCTAAAGCTCTGTAAACCTCTGTCAAGATTTTGCATAGGCCTACCTCAGCTACTGTGTATGGCACATGATTATCCTGCAGATGTACACATACACAGAGGAAATAATGGAACTCAGTTGGTCAGAGTGTAAAGATTCTCAATTTCCTTCAAATCATTTAAAATGGGGAGATGAGATGAGATGAACTTGATTGTCCCTGCAAGGAAATCTGTCTTCATATCATAGTCACAATGCCAAGGTCAAAATAGTACATGAACACAGCAAGAAACAACAGCATGAGATAGAAACATCATACCTGTATCATCATGGGATACAAGACACATAACCAGCCCTTTAGATAAGGACGCATCATCTGAGATCGTGGGATATAAAAAGAGACAAGATACAATGATACAATCAATCCATATAATAGAAGATGAAATGAAAAAGAACTCAGGTAGTAATATCAATGTTCTTTGTTAAGATTGCCTTTAGGCAGAGAGGATTCATATTATTCCTCTGCTTAATCAATGGTGCTTGTCGGTGAGTGATTTCTAAAATGGAATGCTTCAGACTGCAGACTGTTTTGTCTAAGGATCTACATCCTGTCCTCCTCATGCCCCTTGCATGAGTTTCGAGGCAGATGAACCCCTCCCCTAAGAATTTGTTCTTAATTATATTGCCTAGTTAAATAAAAGTTTTTTAAAAAAAGAAAGAAAACAATACAATCTAAACTATAAAGATTGATCACACATCCAGGAATTAGGAATAGTTCATCTTAAAATGAAAATTCAGTCAATAACTACACATCTGGAGCTCAAGTCAGTCAAAACTCCATTGACATTTATACAGAAACAAAACAGTATTTTATTTCAAATTAGTCAAAAAAAAAATATGTGAGAAACATTGGATCTTATTGATAGAACATTGCAATTTATGGATCAAAGTGGATATCTTAATTGCTGAATACCAACTTATTTTGTATAAACCAAATTATGTAATTCAGAAATATTGATATAAATTGAGTGCTTTCTTATCTTATATGGAAAGATATTTTTTTCTTAGTTGCTGGAAAATGCAAATGGAAACTCAGAATGGAATCTTGCTAACCAAAGAATCTACTTTGGTCCCCTTTGATATTTCAAGCTTGGTTAAATTCATATTGCAGCTTTACACCTGGGATTTTTAGACTGGATAACATATTAATCTCAGTGGGAGGTCGGAAATGCGAGTATATCGCATTTTCCTCCTCTAAAGGGTATGTACATGCCACTGTACAAAACTCACCAGAAATGAGTTTTTAAAAGCAGATTTTCAAAAGCATTTCTGTGGCCGTTTTTTTGGCAGACCAAAAAGATTGGAGAAATGACATTCAAACCCATGCTGTTATAGTTACATGGTATGCATCTTAGCCTACTTGGCTACCTTGACACAACAAAGTGCCTTTTAGAGGTTTTAACCCCTGCATGTCACTGATCTGCAATATACATGCCAAGCTGTCTCTCGGGTTTTGTTCGTAGTCATGGTTTTGCCTTTTTTCATTCTATTTCTATTCATCATGTTCCGCGCCTCACATCTCGGGTCTGTGTTTTACAGCCATGAATGAACATTTATCTTGATTATTCAAACCAAGCTTGAATTGCACTGATTACTTTGGCTTGGCTGAAAGGTGGCTTTATGGAAGAGCTTTTCTTAGCCTCCTTTGACGAACGGCTCCGGGAGTCAGCAGAATAATCTCAGTTGTGTCTTTAAGTGTGTGATACCCCGTAGTTGTTTTATCATCTAGTGTGAGCTTACGACTGTGACAAAAAATCAGTGTGATGCAATACACTTTCAAAATCTTTTACATCTTAAAAATGTATCATTCTTCTGCCAATTAGCAGTAACCAATACTGCACAGTACACCTCAGACAAGAGGCTCTTGAAATTGACTTCAAAATCATCCTTTTCAAATATGAGCGGTGATTTCCAGATAGCATTTATTGGGAACTTTACAAGGGCTTCACGGTGACTCGGCCAATCACATATGAGGACCAGAACTATCCTTTTATAAGAACAAAATAAATAGCATTAACAAAGAAGCAAGCACAACTTGTCAGCCATGATCATGATAAATGTTCCATGTTTCTAGATTTTTCCCCTCACTGTGGGATTCCTGACAAGACAGATTAGACCACGATTTGGTTCCTAGTGTCCACTATGAAGAAAAGCAACACCGACTCCAAAAGCCCTTAAAAAACCATTATCTGAAGAATGTCACTGCATTGGAAAACCAGCTGTCCAAAAGTCAAAGTGTCCAGTCAGTATTTATGAGTGCTGCTCAGATAGGAAATTTTAGAAGCAGAACTATGGCAGCTGTGTCATTTTGATGTCATGGACCGAGGTCTGCAGACAGGCTGTGCCGTGGAATCCGTCGGTATCGGTTTCCTCCGCCAAAGCTAGCTTCCACCGGTGTTTGGTTGGACCTGGATAGACACATAACAGCCCTGATGGGGAGGGATGGGGTGTGGTGGGAGCTGGGACGTCCAGCGGAAGAGGAAGGGAAGAACTCGGGGTACGGTGCGGCGTGGGATGACAGGCTGTATCCAGATGCAGTATTACTCACTACATGATAAACGGTGACGTTTTCGGACTTTCCAAATAAATGTTTCCCAAACACACAATGCAGTGAACTATATTTGTGTCGATTTAAAAAGCTTTAGTAAGAGCACACATATCTTACTCATCTGATTTATTCATACCACAATGCATCACCCTCATGGTATGGATCTCATTTCCAATCTGGTCCTGATAACAGCCTGCTCTACATGGAATAGTATAAAACCCAGCAAGCGAGTGCTACATACATTATCCCTCCGTCCTGCAATCCCTTGTCATCTGCATAATGCTGGATATCAAGCCTCTACATTCTGCGATACTCGTCTGTGACACTTAATTCAGAAATCCACTCTGACATTCCCTGCCTTGCAGTCCCTCTTGCCATCTAATGAAGTGCCATGGAGGGTGCTGTCAGCATTTGGCAGGTCCCTGTGGATGGGCCCCAGAGCCCCTGGCCCTTTAGACCTCACATAGCTCCACATAGGTCTCTCTCTCTCTCTCTCTCTCTCTCCCTCTCTCTCTCTCTCTCTTTTTCTCTCTCCGTCTC
>CABFOQ010031093.1:12710-29360 GCA_900660455.1 Gephyroberyx darwinii
TCTCTCTCTCTCTCTCTCTCTCTCTCTCTCTCTCTCTCGCGCGCGCACTCTCTCTCTCTCTCTCTCTCCCTCTCTCTCTCTCTCTCTCTCTCTCTCTCGGTCTCTCCTATGACTGGAGCCTATGGATCCTCCAGGATCCTTCTTGTTCTCTTCTGTCCTCTCAGGCTCATTGCTATTCATTCCTCTGATGGTCCCTCTCTCCAAGCCGAGTTGTCAAACTGGGGCTGTCATTCCCTGCAAAGACCAAACCGAGTGTGTGTGCATGTGTGTGTGTTCTTGTACTTCTATCCTTTACCCAGATAGGAGGATGAGCAAGATCCTCCAGATTGAGGTTAGGGTAAGGGTTGAGGTTATATTGGGATCAACAATTGACACGTGTTTTTAGGATGAACAGATGATGGATGTGTGTGTGTGTGTGTGTGTGTGTGTGTGTGTGTCTCATGTACATGTATGGGTGTTTTAGACAGAATGATTAAAAACTAAGGGATGCTTACTCTTTACTACAAATCTCCTCCTCTCCTCCAATATTGTCATCCTTTCACAACTCTCTCCTCCATCCCTTCATTTGATTGAATGTCTCGAGCGCTGACTCCTCACTAGTGGCTGTCTCTTATTGCATTTCCCAGAACCTCGCTGTTCACGGAATGCAGCGGGTCCGGTAATAGCTCTTCAGTCATCCGGTAGAATCCCTCCCGTTTCCCGCGCCATGCCTCCAGACTGAATAGCAATTTAAATGCAGTTCACTTCACATTTATTTGAAATCTCATTACTGGATAAAAAGGCCTTAAGAAATGTGTTGTAAATAGAATATCTTTGCCACGTCGATGAAAGGGAATTTATTCATGATTAGTCTCTTTTTCCACTCCCCACTGCCCGAGTTGAGGGGAACGTCTGTTAAGCGTCAGCACTCATTTTCTAGGGGAAGCCCAATATCTCTCCTAAACACACACCATTTAAACACATGCACAAGAGACAATTCACACACACACACAGAGAAATGGAAAAGCATACGGAAAAGGAAAAGTGAAGGACATTTTTTCCTCACTGAAATCCATATTGACAGGCTTGCGTGAAAGAGAACTGATTTTGTTCTGAATTCCCATGAATAGGACAAATTAGGTTTTTGATCAAATTAACAGATGGTAAATATCTATTCATTTGATTTGCAGTTCAATTTCTGATGTTTATGCATTAGGGAGCACAGATTTACCAACCTGGCTAGTCTGTGATGACTTTATACCACAGGTTACAAATGGATGAGAGAGGAAAAAGCTCTAACGTTGGTGAGTCCAGCTTTCTCACCAAGTTTCTATTCATCACTTCCTGTGGGCTGAGAAGCTTTCCAGCCACCTGACACCAAAATTTAATTGGTGTTTAATTTAGGCTGAATCTATGGCATATCAGTTTGTGTTGCTGTTGCCGCCCTGCTTTGTGATTTAGGCTGATAAGATGGGTGTATTCTTACATAAAACTAAAAAATCTTGCGTAAGATGATTCTAATCTTCCAAAAAACAGAGACTAAATCTCATAACTATAAAGAGTCCATTTCACGGTGCAATGGGAATGTCTGGGAAAATAATCACATGTAATAATGCCGAGTAAGTTAGTCTTTCTCTCAGCGTATCCTGTGCTCCCTTGAGCCTTGTTGTCCTAATGAGGAGCGATGATAAATAAATAATAGGTGGAATTTGGGGATGATTATGCTTTTACACCGACATGGTTCACAAAGACGCTGTCCCCACTACTGTAAATCATTGCAGACACTGCACGGTGTGTGTGTGTGTGTGTGTGTGTTTGTGTGTCATGATCACTGAGCCATGATGTACATGGGATTGTCTCCACGATTCAAGACACTCAAAAGACACACACACACACACACTTACACACAGGCTAAGGGCTGTCAGATAGAGGGCAAAGGGATGTGTGGGCCTAATGAGCATCTGGCTGGGAGTCAGGAGCTTTATGAAGTCCCTGAGGTGAGTCCTGGACCAGGGTGAAACCACTGTAATCCATAACCCAATGACACTTATGATTGTTGGCTGCTCAACTCTCTCACTGGAGCTGCTGGGTATATTTCACCATAAAGAGAAAACACTGAGGAGATTATAATCATATGAGTCAATTTACACTGATAGAGTGCTTTATGATGTCTGGGAGCTGTTGCCAATTCATCCCTTTTCATTTGAGACGCCATTTTGTGGACAGTGTTGTCTCATTATCTTTTACTGGCCGATGCAAGAGTTTCTCTGCATTCCCTCCGGTGCACTGCAACACCAGATTGATGTGATAGAGAACTGGGATATCATATCAGTGGAGCAAGAGAAAGAATTGGATAGACAGAGGAAGCGACAGATGGCGCACGAACATGAGCACAAATACACACACATAGTGTTTGTGCTTGAGTGAATACGCACACACACACGCACACACACACACAAACACATATAGGGTGCTATTTTCCTGAATCAAGACGCATGTGCTAGTCCATAGCAGTAGTGCACTTGGGCATGACCAACAGATTTTTTGGTACTTTTGTGACCAGAGGCAGTAGTGCAGGCGCACCTGCAGCACAGTAATGAAAGGGGTTGGATTAGGAGTAAGTGTGGTAGGGGCTGGCGCCAGTCATGGCCAAAGAAATCTTCTCCTATCATTCCCTTTAAAAGCAGTGCACTCCCCACCATGGCGCACAGACAGCTTTGTAATGGATGAGGAGAGTCCAGACCAGCCGCACCAAAAAAGCTTCTCCCAAGAGGAAACTGATTCTCCTTGTCCAGGAGGCGCAGAGTCACAAGGCGGGAATGTACAGCACACCGAATATGTTGCCTAGGGCAGATGATGCTGAGTTTGTGTTTCTGGAGATATTGAAATGCCTGTCAACATGTTTCCCATGCTTAATAATGCGTATCCACAGTTTTATGTTGGAAAACAATGATACACACAGTAACCAAATGTGCAGATACAAATAAATGGGTAGTACGATAAAATGTGTTTCCATTATTTTGTCAGTTGTATTTTAGTTTATGAATGCATTCAGTTAATCATTGGCTATGTTTACATGTGCAGAATAATGCAATTATTGCCAATACTGCAAGTAAGGCAATAGTCTGATTAAGCCATTTATGTGATTGCATAAACTGACAACTTCCCATAATAATCCCATTTACATGATTTACAGATTTACAGTACTTATTTCCATTATCCAGAGAGAACTGTGGGAATCCAAGGGGGGTTTGTTGCTAAAAAAAAATGTTTTAATCTCCTGCCAGTATGAAATTTCACCAAAAAGAATTATAGCCATGATTTTGCATCACATTGTTTGTTGCAACCATAGGTCCATCTCTACTGCAGTTGCAAAGTGCCATGCTTCTGGCAGTACTTTTGGGAAACCTGTTGCAAAGAAGGAGAGCGTGCTATTGATGCATTGCCAGCAACCCGGCATTTTTGTGTGAGCATGTGGATCAAGGATCGGTGGGAACAGGTGGTCCCGAAGGAGTTCAGTGATGTAGGGTGGACAGACTCTGGACTCCTACTCCACATATGTTACTGCCATTATTGTCATTTAAATTAAGAACATAACTGCGTGTGTGGTGTTTGTATGTGCTCTACCTTACTCGCATTATTGCCTTAATCGCATTATAATTGCATTTTTGATGTGCAACAAAATTGCCACTTCTTCAGCACAAGGTCACAATGCTTGATCTGTGCCAGCACCTAAAGGGGGCCCATCGTGTTGCTCTCATACTCACATGTGCATAAACACACCTGCATACACCTAGCAAACAAACTGTTCTTCAAGGGTTCTTTGGTTCGGGCAGTGGTTCTTAAGTACCCTCTGATTCATTCACATAAATAAAAAAGAATAGAATCTAAATAAAGAAGCCAGTGTGGTTTGTAAATAAGTCTTTTAATAGTGTTGATTTGGGATATTTCATTCTTAAATGGTTCTTTACTGCACCCTTTATTTGTAGTTTCCACCGTTCTACCCTTTCTAAAAGGGATTTTCATACACCAAAAAGGGTTCCACTATGGCACAAGCCTACAGAACCCATTTTGTGAAGAATGTGCACACACATACAGATGCACACAGGGAACAAACAATTTATCTTAATGTCAGCGGTGCCACTTTAGTCTAGACGAGACACAACTTAACCTGATTTCCACTTTTGATTGTGATAGCAGAAATTGTGCTGAATGCACTTAACGCTTTTCTACTGGACCGCATACTGCTTCCCCATACAGTTATTCAATTTAGTAAATAGCATTATGAAACTTAGGAGCCATCTAATCAATTTCAGAGTTTGATGACAATGTAGAGCATGGAGTCAGAATCATATTACTTGTTACACAAACTGGACTGGACTGAGACAATATACCATCAGCTCTTCTTAATCACTTGTGTGCTCTTTCACAAAGTCAAAAACAAAATCTGATGAAAACAAATGTGTATGTGTTTACTTTTTTTAGTGAAATGTAGAAACGCATGCCTGGATGATTTGATCTTCTTTGGGGCAGAAATGTCAAAGAATTCCAGCTAATAGCAGCTATGTTACTGCCTGTCCTTGAAACAGGTTGTTACATAGACGTGTGGGTAAGGTGGCATTGTTCAGAGGCACTCAAGCAGTATTGTACAAGGTTGGTAACGGGGCTTGAACTTGCAACCCTTTGACTACCAGGTGGCCAACAGGTTTACACATCAAGTGATGTAACTGTTGTACTCATGTTCTGCAGGCAGTAGACAGAAAAAGAGAGTCTGTGTGAGTCCAGCAATGTATTGAGTGTGTGTGTGTGTGTGTGTGTGTGTGTGTGTGTGAGTGCCTGTTTGCCTGCGAGGCTGAATGTGTCTGTCCTCTCATTACAGAGAGGATTAACCATCAGGGAGGCTCCCAGTTCCCTTCCAGCCCTGCAGAAAAAACCGTTGAACAAGGCAACGTCCACCGAGACATGTTTTATTCACCCACGTCTCAGTTCATTTTCACCTCTCCTCTCTCCTGATGTGTGTGTCAGCTGTGCCCCGACTGGTCCTCCCGCTGTTCACCTTTATTGGTAAGTAAATGAATCAATATTCAACACAGGGGGACACAAAGGTGCTATTGAGGTTCAGGGAGATAAAGCAGTAAAGGGTTTTTGAATACATTTCGGCCTGTTTTTTTTTTTATGCGACTTCAAAAACCATTTCCTTATTCACTCAAAGCTCAAGGTGAACTGTTTCCATTAGTTTGGAATGTAATATTTGACTTGAGGGTAGACCGACCGGGATTAAATGCAAGTTATTGGCAATTCTTGGATATCAGCCCCCTCTGCTGGTCACTTCTGTCTTCTCGCCCCAGCAGGAAACATTACACTTAGATTTTTAGTCATTTAGCTGACGCTCTTATTCAGAGCAAATTAAAATGAGCATAACAGTAGAATATGCTTCAATTCCTAGATCACCAGCAGCCAAAAGTAAGGAGGTCAATGGTCAGGGCTTACAATAGTCCTGTGACCATAGAACCATCATGTAAGAGTGAAGTACTGGGACAGGAAGTAGAATAAGAGCTAAGGAGGAATACAGGCAGGTTTTAAGGGATTTAAGATAAAGATAAAGTTTTCAGTTTACAATAAGACGGGGAGTGACTCCATACGTACATGGTAAAACATGGATTATTATTGTTTGTTACATTTACACACAGAGGTAATCACCATTTTACCAGTATGCCATGTTTGTACCATTTCCCTCTTTCCATTTATACTTAACTACAAACATTTTCTCAGAACCTGTGTATCATCTCAAAACTCTCAATTACTTATGTTTCATTTTTAGACAAGAACGACACAATGGAGACAGAGGAATTGTAAGAATCCAATGGAATTTGATTGACAAGATGATTGCGAGTTACATTCACAGCTGCGGCCGTGGTAGCATGCAACGTCTCCATTGAAAACATTCCCACATCTTTTCATGTGCTATTTTTCATCTTGCAAATATCACAACCGCCACTGGTGGGGGAAGAGTCAAATTCTGATGGAAGTCTCTTGTTTGAACATGTGCCGAGAAGAGATGTTTAGTCTGCGTGTGTGTCAAGTACCTGTGAAGTAGGCAAAGTCAAAATAGGCCAACCTGAATATGAAATAGTGGACGCTAAAATGCAAGTCAGTCAAATAAAAATACAGAAGCTCAGTACAACAGTTTGTACTAGTTGAGTAGAGTTGATAATGCCACATAAACAGCAGTGATCATAAAAAAAACTATATAAAAGAACAGAGGGTGCACTTTTCAGTAGTTTTTCTGTCCAGTATTGACTGTGACTATGATAATGTGTGAGGTTTCGTTGATATACATGTACAAATAGACTTTTTTCTCTTCTGTCTTACAGCAGTTTCACATATGCTTTACATTAAAGGCAGAGTTCATCCAGCCACCCATCCATCAGAAAAGATGAAAACATCTCCTAAGTCAGCGTAACAGTCACAGTAGATACACACAGACCTGTCCATTACCTTTCACCGTCACTGCATGAGATCTACACAGAGGGCTTTTGCACTGATAGCTTGCACTGACCTTTTGCTTCCCCGGAGCACTCATTGCTCAAGCTCATATATCACTTTGGCAGAACATACACAAATTTTAACATTCATCCTTCAATTGGTGTTGCATAACAGCCAACTTTTGACATTAGCTGGTTTAGACATCCGGAGCCACCGCATTTTACATTTACATTTTCGTCATTTAGCTGACACTCTTATCCAGAGCGACTTTAATGACTTTAATTCCTAAATGTTTAAACATTATAAGTGAAAACAAAAAAAATAATACAAGCAACCAAAATGAAGGAGTGAAAAGGTCAGGGTCATAGAAAGATCACTGTGGCTTTTATACCTAAATCTCATCAACATTAACAGTAGTTAACACATGCTGGAGGTAAAGCTTAGGGTCAAGTTGGGGTCACTTCTTTAAGCACCTGACATAGTTGGTGACTGTTCAAGATCTCATGGGGTGTGATTCATTGTGTAATGTTCAGATCTGTATGGTTCTTTGATGTTGACCAGCAGTCTGGAGACCCACAGTCACCACCACTTACACACCTCCATGTCAAAAAATATCTCTAAATAATACCTCTAAAATAGATAGAAAAGCAACACAAGTACTCCTCAGCAACGCTGCACCATGTTCAGGTTTTCTTAAAAAATTATCTTAATCATATTTTTCTTTCTTAAGGTTATTTTGTTTTCCTGACGCTGGTGATGACAGTTATTCCATAGAACAGCTAACATTGGTGCTTGCCAAAAAGTGATCACCCTGTTGGCTTTTTGCTTCTATTACTATATATATAAGTACAGAAGGTGCACAGAAGTTTTTTTCTGTCTGAAGTCAAAGTCAACTCTTTAGTTTTATAGAGTGATCAAAGAGTATTGATTATTATAGATTATTTTTTCTTTGAAGCCCCAGGAACTGGAATCAAATATCATCCATAAGTGACACAGGTATCCTGAAGCATTTTGAATCAGAAAACATCCTTCACCCTAAAATCCCTGGTATAAGACTTTGTAGCAAGCAAAGTGAAATTACCAGGTTTTTTAAAAAGTAATATATTCAAAATGTCTTGCTATTAACTAAAGATTAAATAGAAATAAATAGAAATATGAAATAAATATGTTATAAAATGTCTGCCTGTGAGACATTATGAGTAAGTGAGTAGAGGGGGTGAATACTTTATTAGTTAGTTATTGGAAATTTATACTTTCATACAAATTTCCACTCCACTTTGATAGAAAAGTTTACTTCATGTTTAGACTCCAAATAAATGTATTTTGAGCTATTTTTGTCACACAAGGAAACACTTGTTATAGCCGTTGTATCACCGCGGGTATCCCAGTAGCTACTGTAGCTTCCAGTGTCACTGTACAGTTTCTGTGTGATTTATCACATGCTGATGGTCCTGATATCTCTCTGTTCTGATTTTGATGGGAGCGATAAAACCAGGCAGTAAAATAATGTCAGCTCTCTACAGCCACAGCTGGTTCTACTCACAGGGGAGCTGCTTTGATGCTGCTCAGACATTTGGGGAAAGTGTTTGAGGTCCATGCTGTGACTGAGAGTTACATACATCAGTCACATGCAGACGTCACCCCACGTCTCCATCAGCCATGATCACCCTCGTAAACTCTCATGTGTCTCAGATGTTCGCATCATCACTTAAACAGACATGACTGATGCACTTCACCATGAATGGGAGCAGAAGCGCACACAACTAATATAGTGTGGTTATGTATTGTATTTTATGTGGGGCATTATTTTAAAATATTTGTAGAAAATAAAATTAGTTTGTGGGACAATGTTGTTCTGACCTTTAATATAGGATAAATAATGTTTTCTGGTAGGGCTCACTGAGTCACCATCAATTTGATGAGACCTATATAAACATACAGTAATGACTTGTAATGACCTGCACTCTGTCATGGTTATTCTGCAGTTGTGTAAAACATTTTAAGCTCCATTTTGCTGTTTGAGTTGAAAGGTTAGATACTTGTTTAAGTTTCAGGACCATAGAGACCATGAAATACATTCACCCATTTTACAATTTCATAAAATGTATGATCAATCAGACAACTGAATACATTTCTTGAAATAATTGACACTTTACAGTTGGGTAAGGCGCATCCCATGTAACTGCTACGTCCTGAGTTTGAATCCGGACTGGGACCTTTGTCACCCCCTCACACTCTCCTCACTCCTTTCTGTCTCTCTTCACTGCAGAGTATTTAATAAAGGCCAAAATGCCAAAACAGAAAAAGAAAAAAGAGACGTTGACCAGGACTTGTTGACCCTGGTTGACCTGCCTGGGAGCCAGAGGGTCAGAAGTCTCTGAACTGACCACCTACTCCCACGGCCTGGCGTTCTCAGTGGACCCTGCAAATGTAGATCTATGAGGCTACAGCTGCCTTCTCTGAGGTCCTCAGATACCACTCTACCTCTGGCGAAAATGTCCTCCTATGAGTAGGTTGGTTATCACCTGTCATACATTTGCATTTGTCTTCTATAGGCAGAAGACGAGTCTGACCTGCCCTATAATTTCTGATGTCACAAGGCAAGGCAAGGCAAGGTTTATTTGTATAGCACCTTTCATACACAAGGCAGTTCAAAGTGCTTTACATGAGGCATTAAAAAACATTTTAAATCAGGAAAGACATTTTTTTTTTTTAAATTAAAAAAAATAATAATACAATAAATTTTTTTTAAATAAAATAAAATAAAATCACAGTGCAGAGGGAATAAAATTTGTAGTGCAAGTTTAGAGTTCAGCAGAAATCAGTGGTGAACAGAAGCGTTTTTAGTCTGGACTTAAAAGTAGTTATTCTGGGAGCAAGTCTCACTTCTTCTGGAAGTTTGTTCCAGCTATTTGTTGCATAGTAGCTAAACGCTGATTCCTGTTTGGTTTTAACTCTGGGAACAGTTAGCAGACCTGTCCCAGATGACCTGAGGGGTCTGGAGGGTTCATATTGGGTGAGCATGTCAGCAATGTATTTCCTAGACCATTTAGTGACTTGTAGACTAGTAACAATATTTTAAAGTCAATTCTCAGACACACTGGAAGCCAATGCAGGGATCTGAGAACTGGCGTGATGTGGTCAAACTTTTTCATCTTTGTTAGCACAAGATGCACATCTACATAGAGAATAAAATGAGAAATATGGAAAAGCATGGCTGTCAGAGAATACGGAAGTGAGGAAGAGGAAGGTTTGTAGTTTGAGATTGTTAGCACTATTATGACAAAAGCACTTTTGGATATTAACACATTCAGACCAGTGAGCAGGTCTCACATATATGCCAGTTGACATTACAAATGAATTCTTCTTTGCTTTCTAGCTTTGACAAAAAACATATTTGAGTTATTAAATTGGCAAGTATTCCCATTATTAGTAATGCTGCTGCATCTGCTGTATATAATGGCTCAACAATACTGACATCACCATAATAAATATACATTTATGATTACAAGATTTTGGGGGGAGTAACTCATGCTGAATAGATATGGATATCAACAATTAAACTAGCCTAATGATTTTGTGAAAAACCATATATATCATTTTACAATGTCTACATTAAGAGCCAAATGTAACCTTTTTTTTCATCTGGCACTTCTCTCAGTGAACACTGGATGGCATTCTTGCTGTTCAGGACCCGTTCATTTACAATAGTGCCACTTTTTACTTACTAGGAAGAAGGGAGGCAGAAACTGCATTGTATTGTATTATACTGGATTATTAGACATTTGATGGATAATCAAATATATTTCATTGTAACTTTCATTGTTTCAAAATGTTCTTGCTCTAATCTGACTGAGACTGATCAAGAAAACAGAAGATCTGATTCAGAAAGAGAACATTCATTTACGACAGTTATCCCCCTACTTAGTTCCTCTAACAGACCTGACTCAAATAGTTTTTGCAAATAATTTGATTTAACCTTATTGGAGCTCCAGATAGAGGGTAGCATTTCAGGACAATTCAAAAACACTCAGTTGTCAATCACAGAAAATGGCTTGGCTTGGCTGGCAAATGGTCTGAACTTTTTGGTACTCATTGTATTTTCCTTCCTTCAAATGTTATTTATTCTGGTACTCTAAGCTAAAAAGTAAAACATAATTTTTTTATTTGCAAATTAAGAGCTCTGTTCCAAAATGGTCTATATCTATTTTAAGGAGAAAAAAACATTAATTCTTCACTGTGTCTAAAATCTAGAGGATCAAAGTGTTAATATCACATTAACCAAGGACTGATGTTAACCACTTTCCTTTTCCTTGACTATAATCTGTTTCAATCGTTTATTTTAAAATGTGTGTCATTCTGGAAGAAAACTCCTCAGACTTGATATCATGTGGTGGAAGTAACGGTTGTGTTTACAGTGTCATGTCATCCCTGAGCCCTGCAGCAACTCTCTATAACTGGCTATCCTGTAACAGCAGCAAAACCAGTTTCCAGTCTCCGGCACACCCAGTTCACCTGTATTTTGTCCCTGACACCAGACACCACAGGTCATGAGTGAGATCCATTATCACCTGGAATGAGTCACTAGTCATTATGACAGTGACAGTGACCAAGTATTTTCACCATAAATAAGATGTGGAACAGAAGATGAGTAACTGCAAAGGGGAGGGGGGCTGTTTATCAGCTGTATAGAACACTCTCCCAATATTTTCATTGTTACCCTTTTGTGCTTTGACCCAAATCTGATTCCATTCGTGTTTCACACAGGTGGCATCTGGAACAAAGCAACAATTTCAACAGAAACCTGAATTAAAGGGTTACACTCCAAAACACTATTGATCTAGAGAAATTACAATACTGGCTGAAATGTATGACTCAAAATCCCATCTTCAATCTTATTGTTTTTGAATAAATACAATCAAAAGATAGCATTTGCTATCAAAAGATGATATTCAACAGTTTTATTGTTATGCAAGCAATAATTGTACCTCCTTTTCAGTTGGTGAATATGTGATTTTGTAAATGGTTTGTAAATTTAAAAAAGTTTTAATCAATTTGGAGTCTTCCTTGAATCGTAGCCTCTGTGCTCAATTGTTTCACTGAAAGTTAGGACTTAACACGGTGATCCTTTGAAATGCACATGAGTTATTTCCAAATGTAAAATTATTTTTCATAATATTCACATATTTATTTTTTCCTAAATATATTTTCCTTTAATGAAATGGCTGGATATGCAATGGCTCATGAAATGAACGTGAAATATTAATATGAAATGTTTTCCGCTAACCTAATTTTACTTTTACTTTACTTTACTGTGTGCAGACGTCCATACAAAAATAAGCAATCATTTAAATATCTGTGTCAGATTCACAAAATAAGAGAATCTTTTGAAAAAATGGCGTGGAGCATCATCTTTGGCAGTGGTTTTCTCTTGTTTGTGACTTCTGCTAGATGACAGTGAAGGTCTCCAACAAGCAGCACTGTTGGTGAGTAGCACTCAACGAAATCTTCCAATAGCAGCTTCATATCCTCTTGAAAAAAACAAGTGCCTCAAATACCAATTCTGGCCTGTGCGCTTAATTGGTTAGTATGTTCAGATCTTTACTGCTGTTCTGTTCCACAGCAAAAACTGCAGAACTGTAACCTTGAATCTAGCCTCGCACATTCTTAACTAATAAGTGACTTTTTGAAATGAAACCAATCCAGACCGTCCACCAAGGTTAAACATCCGCCACTATTGTACATGGACCAAAATATCCGCTTCCAATGACTCCCCATTCTATAAGCAGCATCTCCAGGGAGGGCAGCAACAGCAGCACAGCTGTCGAATTGGGTTCTTCTTCTTGTACCTGGCGGCCGTCTTGAACTTCTCACTTGAGACAATCACATAGTCCTGTGTCCTTTCTACATTGGTCTGGATGTGGTCGATGTAGGCCCCTTGTTCATCCACCAGCACAAAAATGTCCATGAAGAGATCCCTCAGCTCCTTCATGTTGCTCTCCAGGTTCAGCAGCTCCTGTTGGTGAAGAACGGTGACAGGATTAATAGACCCTAGGATTTTGATATAGCACAGCCTGAGCACTGAAAATATGCATGTTGCTGACTCCTATTGCCTTAGTGACTGATGTACTGGTTCCCTCAGAAATCTGTTTGTATGCAAGATGTTTTGTGAGCCAAGGAAGGAGTGACAGTCTTCAGTCTTCTTCTATCAAGTACAGCTGATTCATCAAACCATTACAACTGATACATTTTGGAAGAGCGTTCCCCGTACCCATGGAATGGCACTCGCCATACCTTAGCCTATGTGAGTCCAAATTTGACCTTGTCCTTTTTATTATTATAACAAAAAGCAAAGAGCAAGCAAAAAAAAATGGAAGCCATATGTAAAAAAATTACATCAGGGGAGCATTCAGGACAACTGTTCCCTCTAAGTGCTCTACTTGTCCCCAGAAATTTTGTCAAGTCAAATTTAGTTATATAGTCCTTCATCACAAACAAGCCTTAAAGGACTTTATAAGCCTAAGTAGGTCAAGCTGATAGACAATCAGATTTATGACACAATCACTTATCAATTATCAATCAAATTATGACAATTAAGATGTTAATTGACAAATAGACAAATTGGCAAATAACATCAGATAAAGGTAGTTTTGGTTACCCCTTACCTTGTGTCGTTGTTCTATCTCAGATAACTGTGACCGTGTAATCCTGGCATCATTCAGCAGGTTCTCGTTGAACACCTCCCATTTTCCTGTGGCAACCATCTCATTCACCTCCTCCTCCGTCACCTCTCTTCCTGATACCTCCAGCTGGCGGATAATGAAGTGCTTACAGCGCTCCTGCTTGGTCAGCAGAGCGTCATTATACTGCCGCATTACCTGAACATGATGATAGGAAGAAAGAGAGAGAGAAGGGGGGAGTGGAGAGACCTCAAATTAGGCAAACTTGAGAAGAGTCCCAGTGAACTGAAGATAGTCAACAGGCTTTTCTTAAAGTGACAAACTGCTTTTTATTTATTTTGGCAACATTTTTGATGCTAAGTGATACAATTACACTGCACTTTCCAGAGATCACTTGGCAATCAAGTATCCAGTATTAAGCATTTAGGCCTTTGTATTTTGTACATTCTGTTTCTTGTTGATACTGTTATGCTGCTGTAACCCCATAAATTATATCTATCTATCTATCTATCTACTCTGATGTCTTTTTCCTTGGATTTTCTGATTTTCTGTCTTGTTTGTCTGTTCACCCATGGTGGCTATCACGCAAACTTCCCAGTTCCTCTTCTACTAATTACAAACAAGCTGCTATTGCTGCTGTCGGAAACATCACACATCACTTCCTGTGTGCCAGAGGATTTTTCCAAGGACTACTGTTAAAAACTGCAAATATAAAAGGCATTTTGCATTGTAACAATAGGAAGGGAAATATGGCAAATAAAGGGAAAATGTGTGATTTACCCACATATCCATATATAGAATTCCACATGGTTTTGTGAAATTGCAATGGGAGGAGTACAGACAAAAGTATCCAAAAGCAGAGTGGTTGGGTATTCATATTTCTTACCTGTTGGTACTGGCGGTGCAGTACTGCATGCTGGGAGCGTTGGATCCTTGTTGTGACTGCAGTAGGTCCCTGCTGGTCCTCAGTCCCCTGGGCCTGTTTGGAAAGGGCGTCGAGGCGCCTGTGGAGGCTCTCGGCCTGGAGCTTAATGTCTCGGGTTATGCTGCTCTCCTTCTTCATCACACTGAAACGGCGCATAGTTGCCACCAGGGTCTTTTGCTGTTGGCTGAATTTAAGAACCTGCAGACAGTTGAGATTGGAAAGGTTTTTTTCTCTCAGTGTCAGTATCACTTCTGAGATACTAATGAGAAAGAGGAACCTCATTTTAACTTAACCAACAGAAACGGCATGACCATAAAATCTTGATGTTTGATCCTATACCCATATTCACGTTTTGTATTCTGTCATAATAATAACATTAATAAGAATAAGAATAATCTTCAACTATATAGAACTTTTTAAAACTGTTACAAAGCTCTTTACAAATGATTACAAAAACAGACAAAATCAATAAAAGCAAGGCAATAACCATTAAAGTGAGGTCAACAAACAATAATAAAAGGTCATTTCATAAGAGCAAGTATATAAAAATTAGTTTTAAGAAGTGATTTAAAGGATGATACAGATTTAGCCAGCATGAACACCTCAGGCAGGCAGGTCTTTTCAAAGTGTACGACATCTGAAGACATTCAAAGTCTCTTGGACATCTAAGACATGCAAAATTGAAAGGACCTCTGAATAAATGCAACGTCTGTCTGAAATAAACCTTACCTCCGTCTCCAGCTCTGTGATGCCATCCCGGATATGCTGAGCCTCAGACAGGAAGTTGTCAATGATTGGCTCCGTCTCGAACACCACAGCCTGTGGCGTGATGACCTCGACCCCTACTGAGTCATCTGCCTTGCCCTCCCCTGCGAAAGGGTTGGTATCTTCATTGGCTGCTTCAGAAAACTCCTGAGCCCTCTGCTGTAGCTCTTCCAAGCGGTCTCTCATTGTGGGAGGCCTCTCGGTAAAGCTTGCTCCTCAGCACACAAGGTTTCTACTGTATGTACACTTTCTGACAATGCTGACCCCTCGGGGCAAGAAAAGATAACATGACACTGTCATGATCCTTGTGGGGCAACCAACAATTTCAATTCATGTTCAGTTGAATGTATGAATAGGAAGTATGGTAAAAGTAGGACCAAATAACAGCGGGAAGGAATGAAGAAATTTGTGCAGAATATTTACAATTAAAAAAGTATTCCAAAATATGAAAATAGGTATTATGCATGTTTAGCAATATAACATATGAAATTACAACATATGAAAGAACATTATAAAAATCTAAAAATATCAATATGTACAGTATGTAGTATGAAATAGTGGACCTATTATGGAAGCATTGATATACATGCAGTATGTAATGAGAGAGAAATGGGAATCTGAAGTAGGCAGACATGTGAATACAGAAATATACATGATGTGTGTGTGTATTGTATTCACATTAATAATTCCCTTTCTATGAAGGCCTCTTGGTGGAGCTCATCCGTGAGGACACTGGCTTTCAATAAAGCCCCCCCGGCAGAGCTCATTCTCGAGGACACTGGCTTTCTATGAAAGTCCCTCGCTTCTCTACACCTCTTGTCCTGTAGCACAGGCAAATACAGCTGTTGTTAACTGTGTACTCTGGTGTGTCCAGTTGGACTCAATGTTTGTTTATACCGTCATAATTTCATCTGTCATCATGTGAGAATAATTGATGTGGCATGCCTGCACTCTGCTGATACTCTGAACACTGCAGTGTATTTTTAACTTTTTGAAAACAACATGAGATGAATAAGCAGAGAGTTTATCTGCAACATCAGTCAAATTGACTTGAGCTCATTTTCCCATGAGAACCTGTGTTGTTGTGTTTAAGTAGTCCTGCATTTCCCTTTGCCAGCGATCGTCTCACATCTCTAAATAATAGGAATAAAGTGACCTTCCTGGTAAACACACACACACATGCACAAACACACACACACATAGACTGACAGATCTGACTTTTTTTTTTACTAAGGGGACAGAGTTTTGCATTAAAAAGGCATATTTCTTAGCAACTGCTAAATATTGAACACATTTCACTGTCAACCCTCCAACTTGTAAATGTGTACCTGTGAATCTGGCAGTGAAGCCAACAAGTGGAGTGATTAAGATTAAAACAATGAGATACAGAATCAAATTTCCTGGATTCCTCTGGTGGGTTAAGTATATTCAAACACAAATCCGTGTGCATTCAAATGGAAATACCTACAGTGGGGTCCAGTGGGAGTCCACTACCAAGAACTGAAAGAGAACTGAGAACTGAAACTAATACAGTTGTTTACTCAGTTCATACTTTTATTCAAGAATATATTATTTAGAACTGATACAAATCAATATTTTTAGATGTGAGAAATGCTCATCTGAAAGGGAAATATATCTGAATATCTTGTCCGTACACCATTTAGTAAGGTTTGTGTTGTCACACCATATATTCCATTAAAATATCAACACATGTATGCTCCTAATACACAATGTGAATCGTTTTGGTCTTTTAACAACTAATACCAGATGGCAGGGGTGTAAAAATTACCCAGAAATTATACTTAAGTTAAAGTA
>CABFOQ010031093.1:32887-44014 GCA_900660455.1 Gephyroberyx darwinii
TCTCTCTCTCTCTCTCTCTCTCTCTCTCTCTCTCTCTCTCTCTCTCGCTATCACAATCTCCCCAAGGCTGTGGGAGAGGTAGATCTCAAGCAACTAGTCTCTGTCCGATGTCTCAGTGTGAGCGGCATTGCTATTACTGAATATGTGGAAATTAAATGGGCTGTAATGGGACTGTCAAGATACATAAAAGACATAAAATTATCAGGTTGGTACCCTGTCATTGGTCCCGTATAATCCATAATCAATGAACTGTCTGAAAACTTAGCAATAGAAAGGAATATATGTTTTCATATCAGCGACCCCTGAATTGATAAATATTAGACTTATTTGATGAGATTTTGTCCTAAAAAAACATATCTGAGAATATTTATGTACTTTTATTTAATATAGAATTGAATAACTACCTCAGTAACACTTCATTGAAGTGCATTGTGATAATGTCCATTAAAGTCCATTAGAAGAAAAGATAAACTTCTTACAATATATAGTAATCACACGAGCATAAAAATGTTTTTACACATTGTATTTATTATATCACTCACAATGTGCTTATAATGCAGTGATGATGCTTTAAAATGCCCTTTGAGCACCACTTTAAGACAAGCATTGCTAATGTCTTTACTGTACGTGGGGAGCTAAAATTGGTTACAGTTATCTTTATCCATTTTTTCTATTGTGCTCTCAGAAGTAAAATATTAGTGGAATTATATTGTTCATGTTTCTGGGGACACCCTGGAACCAGCTCAAGGGTCCCTGGTGGACCTCATTTGTTTTCAACCCTTCCATGTGTCTAATTTGGGATGATATTCACTTGTGTTACTTTTCAACCCAAGGTATGTCAATAGCAATGCATAGTGGCACAACATAGGTTCATTAATGATGAGGTATGTTGAAAAGTAACACTAATGTGTGTTGTCCCAAGTAGATGTCTTGAATGTGGCTAATACCCCAAAAGTGTTCTTCTGTATATTGTAGAGGAATCAAGCCAGATAGAGAAGGAGGAGAGAGAAAATCGAATGAGGCCAATTGAAAAGAAGTGACTCGTCAAGGGTAGGATGGGAGAATGCAGACAGTACTTCAAATGACAAAAACATCCAGAAACTGGAACAAAAGGAAATGGAAAAAGTGATGACTAAAAGAGTTAAATGCTACAATTTCACCTCAAAAGATTGTCAGGTTGTGTTGGTCATTGTATCAAGTAGAGTTTATCTCACAATATAGAGCTTGAAGAGCTCTCTGGGTGTTACTTGTAATTGAAGGAATGTCGCAACCTGTGCTTTGATATACTCGCTGTAGAGACTAGAGACAGAGAGAGTGAGACAACATCTCGCAAACAGCCTCTCAACAAGAACCTTGACAGTGTTGTTTCTAAGAACTAGTGTGGGAGTTAGCATGCTGAAGGGAAAATATGCTGTGTTTTCCTCTCCAAGGAGAGAAAAGTGGACAACACACAAGTAGTGTTGGGCCAATATGGGTTTTGAGGTCAGAGATCAAATAACAAGAGTTAACAGTAAGTTGGATGAATTTGTGTTGGCAACCATGTACAGATGTCCTGAATAGGGTTTGACTGATATGTTTTTTTTGACAGACAATATCAATACTGATATTGATGGATTAAAGTTGTTGATAGCAGATATTTTGGGTCAATATTCAATATTCATTCTTTAAATTTTCATGTAAAGCAATTCCAAAGAATGACCAGTATTCAGTATTTCCCCCAGAATTGTATTCTTGTCGGGGTGGGAAAGCCTCTGAAACAGCATTTAGATCATCATGGGACATAACAAGTCTCCAATGAAACCCATACTAATGAAATTCTTTTAGCTGGGTTAGCAGCATCTTAAGTCAGGGTGAGGCAGGTTTCACTACAGGTTTTACTGACTGACACCCCTGAAGCTGTTGAGTAAAATCCTCCCACATAACACTGGAATGACTTCTCTCTGGTCAACCATCTGATATAAAAATAATAATAATTAAAAACCTCTTCATGCTTACTTGAGTGGAATCTGATAAAAAATGACGCTTTAGAATTAGGGTTAGATATATGATAAATGGAGTTGGACTAGTCGGTCAGGGAGGAACATCCTCATCATATCGTAGGTGGATGACATGACAGACTAATATCTGATTTTTAATAATACTAGAAGGAAGGAGGAAAGGAGAAAGAGGAGATAGATGAGCGAGGGGAGAGAGACGGTCAGAGGGGCAAGGATAATGAGGTCAAAACCATCACCATTAAGCCAATCAGCAAGATTGATACTGAGGTCGGTAGCCTTGCCTACTGAAATGAGGCAATCAGAGATCTGGATACTAAATGTACCCTTTGGTCACTGTACGAGCCGGTGCCAAGGGCCATTTAGGTTTTAATTTACAGTTGAGCAGCTGACAACCAAAACTGTAACCCTGCCAAAGTCACCTATTTCTTACACAAACACTCAATGTTCACTAGTTCACCTGTATCTATTTCAGTTGGCAGGCTTAGTCTTAGTCTTTTCATCAAGTTTCTGAGTGTCCTTGGTTGCATCCAAACTGCAGAAAAAGTGTCCTTTACTTGACTTTGACTTTGTATGTGAATATCCATACGCTACATTTAAAATGTTAGCAATCCAACTAGACCATGTCATTAAGACAAAGCAGTAAGTAGAAAGGACAGTGGCTGAGAAAAGAGGCCAGGTGGTTTGAGAAGAAGCGGCATTGAGAGAAAAGGAGACTGCAAATACAGTATTTGGACAAAGAGGATGCAGGATGTAGATCCATTGCCCACTGTGTCAGTTCACTTTAATATGGAAAGTCCTTGCATCCATACCATTTGCCACTAACTCTTTCAAACACACTTATATAGAGGTGTGTATGGATTGTATGGAGGACAGAGTTGTTTAAATTAGAAATAAATTAATACAAAAATAAATTAATGTAAAAAAATAAAATCCATAGAAATCCTGAAATAAATACATAAATGAATAACAGTGAGCATAAATTAATAAATGAATGAGTAAGACAATGCATTAACAAGATCTATATAGTCATTTATATCATCACCATTTATTTATTTCCATATTATTCTTGGAAATAAATGGATTTCTATGTATTCTTCTTCTTTTTACCAAAACTGCCTTCCCATGCATTAAAATGCATAAAACTTTGCACACAGCCTACCCACTACATTAGGGAGAAAATAATGAAAATAATAAATTAGTGTTACATCCTACAGAGCTTTATTATTCCCAATACATCCATCAATATATGAAGAATCGCTGCTTATAGCCAATTATTAAGTCAATCAGTTTATGGTCTGTTTATATCAAAAACTGTAAAACTAATTAAAGCTATCTCCTCCCACAGTTTACGTTTAAATGACAAATGATGAACTTGCTATACTTCATCGTCAGACCCGTACTATCAAATCAGCCGCAGGGTTTTTTGGAATCTCAAAAAGTGTCTGACAGTACTGTACACAGTCACTGGCAGTTCTTGCTTAATAAATGTTGAACATCTATGAGAATAAATAAAACAATATTCCAGTTTTTGTAGATGAAATACGCCCAAGTTTAGAATTTTAACAGAATTATTTTTGACAGAATTATAAATGTTGCCCTCATGCAAACAATTGCAGTTAATGGAAAATAGAGACAAAGATATTGACAAATAGACACTTTCTGTACAAATATATGGCCTTCAACCCTTCTTAAGTGACTATGATTCATCTTCGCACATCATATATTACTGTTAATTCACACATGTGCTTCTCTTTCCTGGATTCCGCACATTTCCATAGTTTTCAGTGAGATGGTCTGTGAGAGAGACAAGAAATTTGGCAAAATCAACCAGCGAGGAAACCCTGTCCTACCTTATATTGAATGTAAACTCCTGGTGTGGGAAATAATTTTTTTCAGATTTCCAGATTTTAGGTTGAATCACAATGGTCTTATTTAAGCTATCTTTTGATGAAAATGTATACTCTATTTTACAATATTGTATTGTATTCTCAATGGCTACTATTTCTAGCACAGTGAGCTCACACAGTCTAGCTATTGCTCGGTGACTATGAGTGATTCTTCCCGGTGACACCAAACAGGTACCCACACTTGTAGCCTTTTTTTTGGACAATATCACAGTTTTTGAATTATGTTCTGTATCTTTAATGGATAAACCAGAAATGATCCTCACCGATATACTGAAACAAAACTAGAGTAGCCATGGACAACGTGAATGCTCATGAGGACTTTCCCTGGAGGATATACTAACCAACCCAGCACCAGCACGGTGGAGCGTTTACGTAGGCTCTCCTCCTTGCTATAGCTGTAGACTCACCTGTTCTGTTTGAGTGAGCGCTTCAAACATGGATCATTTTGCCCCCTGGTGTTGAGAAACTGCTATTTCTGCTATGTCTGACAGAGCTGCCAACGTTTTCCACATTAATCAGGGTGTTGTATCATTCTGTGGCCTCTACAGTGTTTTAGGTTTTTTTTCTTACAGACCGTTGCAATCTACTGGGAGATACACTAAAGTTATTCTGTGAGATAGCTGGAGAGAAGGCCACTATTCTCAGTGTACCACACCACTTCTTCAAGTCCTACTGGTCTTTGTTTCTCTCCTCCAGGCTTATCATAACTGTACATTCAGAGTGTCCCACTGGCCACTCACACACACATACTGTACAGTACATGATGGATCTGCTTTGTTAAAACATGCGCAGGTACACTTTACAGATCATCGCTAAGGGTTAGACCAACAGAGACTATAGACTATAGATTGAAGCAATAGTTTATGCCGATATTTAGTCATAATAATCACAAGGATTCAGTGTATTCCTCAAAACATTATAAAATGGAGTATAGGGAGGGGGGAACCTTCATCATATTGTAAGTTGTAAAAATTGACAGGCCCCCTTATTGGCCCGATATATTGACAAACCAATAAAATGAATGTTCATTCTGTAGTTGTCCAATAAAGGCATAATGCAAGTAAATGGTGCCTTCAAAACCAGACACATCTGCAGGTATGGCAGTAAACTCTGGCGACACGTAGATCCAGGGCTGACTGGTGAGCTGTGTTTCCACCTGAGAGGAGCAAACATATTTACGCAGAGCAAACAGGCAGTGGAGGCCAGCTCAGTGTGTGTATGATCCGCGATAATACTCTGTCTATCTCTGTTTGCTCTGCCAGCCCCAACTGACCATAATTTAACAAAATGAATTAAGAAAACATCAGCAACAGAAACAGGTACATTTCTGTAAGTAAACATGTATCCACCGGCCTATGGTAATCCTCGATAAAACACAGTTGGGGCGGAGGTACGTGCAAGGTGATGGAGAGTCTGTAATCAGGTTCTGTTTTGTTATCAATGGTTATTGCAATGTGTGTGTAATGGGTGTATTTGTGTGTGTGTGTGCGCATTAGTGGGTTTTTGAAGGTCAATACCAACACTAATATTTTAATAATATTAATATTTTTTGGATTGAAGCTGCCAATAGCCAATATTTTGTGCTGATATTAAAAATCATTCAATTTGACCACTTCTATGCCAAAATTACAGTATTGAGCATTTCTCCAGGAATTTAATTCTTGTCAGGGTGGAAACAGCGAATAAACATATTCATGTATACTTGTGTGGAATCTGATCAAATATCACATTCAAATTAATCCATAGACAACCAATGTTGCATTTATCAATTATACAATAAATATGTAATCAATCAAACTGCATCATATCCATCATATCAGAGGCTGGCGACACTGACTGGACCAGATGTGAGTTTTGATAAAAAGCCATCATCAGTCTGATATGTTTAAGGTGAGGTGTCTATGTGTGTATACAGTATGTTTGTGCATGTGTGCATATGTGTGTGTGTGTCTACATCTGTACATACGTGTGTGTTCCACCCATCCATTCCTCCACGCTCTAACATCCATAAAAAAGCATGTCACACCACTTCATCAATTATCAGAAACGCCAGATCTGAGATTGGCTGCTGGTAGCTGCCATTTCCCAGTGCCGGGGAAAGTAATTGTCATTGTGGAAGTAAAGTGTTGTTGTTCCTCAGATCTATAGTATGACAATGGCTTTGGCTTTGACAGGTGGATGACAGGGAGGAGGAGGGTGTAGCAGCTCCAGCCGGATGTCCTTCGACCCCCCCTAACCGTAATACACACACATACACACCACACACACACATACATCCCACACACACACATACACAACGCACACTAAACTCCTGCCGTCAGGCCTCCCCTAATCGAGATGGAAGAGCGCTGTGGCAGATCGAAATGCCTGCAGATGACAAGGTGGGAACGGATTGGCTCCCGTGCCCTTGTCTTGTTGTTCCATCTGCACCAAACAGAGAGGAAGACAGATGGATTCCACTGCAGAGGGCTGGGGGTGATAGGCAAGGAGACAGGCAGGGCATAGGAAGGGAATGGCAGACAGCGAGGAAGGCAAACGGGCATAGGAATCAAATGAGGGTGGAGAGAAGGGGAGAAAGACAGACAGACACAAATTGAGCTCAATGACTTTATTCCATTTCAAAGTGCTCCTCCCTAAGCCACTTCCATCATATCCAGGCTCCCCTGTGAACTGAGAGACAGGGGGTCTTTCTCCATATGCATTCATATTCATGTCTGTTGGTCCAATATCTTTCCAACACAAAAGAATATTGAAGATAAAGATCCCGGGAGTTTACTTGCAAAAGGATGCAAGGATGTTGGCTACAACAATTTCAAATGGCTAATCGTACCAGCAATGTCTCTTTCCCAATCTGGCTTGTGGTTTTTCTGTATTATCTGCTCGTTATCTGAAAACTGTGCCATATATGGAACATCTGAATGAAGCTACATGAAAACATAATATAACATAACATAACATAAATGCCAAGCATTAAAAGGGCCAATCAGACAATAAATGAATGATTTAATAAGTGATTTCTATAAACAAATACTTTAACAGTGCTCTCTTAGCGTGGGAGAGGAGGAAACAATAGTGCAGCATAAAAGGGGTGAACTTAAGACAAACTATTTAATGATCTGCCAAACTGGGAACATAACTTAATCTCGTGGGAAGAGAACATATGATTTTTCTGGAGTTTCCCAAACCCAGGGAGGACGTGGAGTGCACACTAATAATGCAGAGTTGGAATTGGGAATTGGGTGTCAACTGGGACAGGGAAGATAGGGAAGTTAAGGGAATTAAAGAAAACCAATAACAGCAACAACAACAACAATTATTATGTATGAATATATTTTTCTTTTCTATTTGTGTAGCCACCCCCTCTGCATGTGTGTGGCTGTATCAGTAGACAGTGAGCATGAATGAGAAGCCCTAAGATACACTATAAGAACAGTGTATAATTCCCAAACTCCCAAAGTGCTATAGTCTATGGTTGGAAACAACTGGGAAATGAACACCTGTGTGCTTTAGTTGATCACCTTGAGCATATAATCCATTTCAAACTGTAAAGATTTTCTTTTCTTCAATCTATATCAAACAGTAAAGACAGTTTGGGAGGAATGTTCTCCACAAGGACACAATAATTTCAAGTCAATATTTTTGGATTTGATAATAGTAATTCCCTGCCAAGTGCTCATGTTCTCTCTTTCTTCTAAAGTGTCAGTGACAATAAAAGCTGCACTGGTGAAATGCTTCTCCCTACAGGTTGTACTGATAATGCTAACATTAGGGTTAAAGGTAGCCTCCCTAGCGTAATGTTAGACCTCTATCTTTAGTATGTTTAATATATATATATATATATCTTTAGAGAAAAATCCCACCCTCAGATACTCTTAAACTGTTCAATGTATTCCAGTAGTCATTTTGTGATGTAGTGTTGTAATTTATCATTTCTTTGTACCTACCTTCCCTCAACCTGCCTTGCCCATTTCTACTTCCTCAGTTGCCTGCTTTCTCTGAAGTTACCATGTAGACTTGGGAAATGCCTGCAGGTGCCTTGCAGTGATGGAAATCAACACCTACTAATCAGAACCACGCTGATTATGGAGAAGAAGTGTTTCATATCCTGCTAAAGGCCCTTAGCAGGAACCTGTTCAACTGAGCAGGTAGCATACTCACCATAACAGCTTGGTTATTTCTGCAACACATTTCATACTGCAGGTGTTGGTGACTAGCACATATCAGCCCCCCTTATGAAAATCAGATTCCATTCCTTTAAACATTATTCTAGGATTACATTACATTCTCATAAAAGCAGCCTATTGTTTGCCCCTTTTCTTCTTCTTCAAGCTCTTTTTGAAACCTCTATAAGTAAACAATTTGTTAGTGATATTGGACGAAGGATTCCTACAGGTAAAAACAATCTGTTAACTGTGACCATATCACCGTAAAGGTGATCCTATCTGAAGTACTGTAGGTGCTGGCGAGCGTACTTACTGTAGGATATCCTATATCTACCTGCACAGACAGAGCTGCTGAGCCCTTTCTATCCCTGGCAGTCTTTTACAGGTCAGTGATCTCCCATTACTGCCAGGAGCTCTGAACCATATTCCTAACAATCCTTTCCTTCTTTGGGTGGGCTCGAGCACCAGATAAGGCTTCTGTATAAGACTTTATTTCCCATGTGGGGAATAACACCTTGCACTGTTCTGGTGGGAGGGATCATTCACAGTCCGAAGCCTGGACTTCAGTAAAGTAAGGAGTTAAGCGAAGAAGACTATAAAAGTGTTCTATTTTGACAATCTGGGTAGTGTATAGCATACTTTATATATGCACATGGCCTTATCGTACTTGATTACCCCTTTTTTATATATATTTATACAAATATGCTGACAAAAAATTCTAAAAAATGCTACTGGATGTCTGTTAGATCTCCAAACAGACAACGCTTTTCCAAGAATATTGATTAGATTTAACAGCAATTAAAGTGTTTCACACAAATTGAGAAGAAAGGGAGTTGGGAATCACACTTTTCTCACTTTTTCACAGAGTCAGAGAGGTTTTCTCGCTAGTCTCAATGCCACCACCAACAATCCAGAAAACCTGGGTTAGAGAGCCAACTTTTTAATTAGTTCAAGGAATCTGCGAGAAATCTCTTAGCGTTTACTCTCCCACCCTTATGTCATGGAATAAGATACTGTGGGCTGTTGGAATAGTGTGTATTTCCTAAGGTAATGTGGTGGTAAATGCTGAGAGGCAGGTTAATGTTGTTTCCCCTCCATGGGGGATTAATCACCTGGTCTCACAACTACCTGCCAACATAATCATCCAGGAGAGATAGGGTGTCTCTGCCAACAGCAAACCTGGGAGGCAGCAGGGGGAACTGAAATGGGAGGGGAAGGAGGAATTAGCCACATGTATTTTGTCATATACTGCCACTAAATATTTTTGTCACTGTCTGCCTCTTGGTCTGTCTGTCTGTGTATCCCCGTCTATCTCTGTCTTTCTTGCTCTCCCTCTCAGTCCAGTCCAGTACTCTTCAGTAGGTTTTCCTGTACATTTTCTTCATTGACTTCTGTAGTGAAATTAAAGATGAAAAAAGATGCACATTTTACAACTGAGCAAAACCAGACAACTGCCCACTTGCATCTTTCTTGTAAAAGAAATGTATCCGCAGAATTGAATTGCCAACAGTGTGACATGCATGCATGATATGCATAAAACAAACGCCTGGAAACTACAGTGAAAGTAAGGAGCTATGTTTTTTGTTTTTGAAAAGACGGAAGTGCTGAGGGATTAAAGGTCCAGCACCAGGAGCCCAGTATCAGCTCTGAGGAAATGACAGGTGCAGAAGTCATATGGATATGTAATCTATTCTGAGAGTACAATTGGCAAGCTTTTGAAGGCAGGGCCCCTCTTAGCCACACTGTAAATAGTTGATAACAATGTCAAATCATTTTGTGTATTGTGCACAGTGGTAAACGGAAGAGATTTACTATGGTTAATAACAGTAAACTGAAAAATAAATTTGTGCTCTAACTTTTTCTTGTACAAAGTTGGAGAGAATGGCATTGCTGGTACTACAGTAGCAGTGGAGAAAGAGCAGGACAAGCCCACCAGCTCAGAGGAACTGGCAGGTACAGTTCAAAATATGCATGCTGTTGGTAACAAGATTGAGCGATAGGCTATGTGAGATTATCAGCATGACTGTGAACCAGTAGGATCAATTTTGAAGCTGTGACCTATGTGGAATGGAGAGCTGTTTGGACTTTGTAGGTCTCTTTGGGAATGGATTTCCATTACAGTGAGCACACGTGTGTGTGTGTGTGTGTGTGTGTGTGTGTGTGTGTGTGGGTGGGTGTGTTGTATGCTGTCTCTCTAGGACGTTCCCATGGCCTACCTGGTCATCTTCATTCAACCTCTATCATGAGCAGATGTCCAGTTTTTTTCATCACACTTTAGAGTTGTATTTATAATCTGTACATGAATTAAGCCAAAATGATTGAAACCTTACCATGACTTACTACTCTTGTGGAGAATCCTCCTACAGTGGTAACTAATAATAATTCATTAGGCAATTAGGAATTAGTTAACCGTGACTGGCACATACTTAATAACTAACAAACATGTTAACATGTTTAGTTAATGCTTAATAACTAGTTAACTAAAGGCGATTTTCGACACAAAGTACCCGGTACTTTTAGTCCATGCCTTAGTACTTTTCACGGGACTAAAGTACTGTCAGTCCGTTGTTGTCTCCGTTTCGACCGCCGTCCAAAGACCCGCGAAGATTAGGCAAATTAGTCCGCTGACTGTATGAAAAAGCTCCACTCCAGTCCAGTAGGTGGCGGTTATGCAGAAGACTATACAACGATGATGCCATATAAAGCGACCCTAACAAGAAGAAGAAGAAGATTGTTTGTGCTACACTGTAAGCATGTAGGAGATTCAAGCAGTGCTGCTGTTGATCGTGATTTACTGTTTTGCAAATGGGGTAATAGGGTTTATGCAACAAACTTCTGTATTCTGTAAAACAGGTCGCATCTCTTCCGGTTCAGGTCTTCTGTACGAGCTACGTTGAATGGCGCTGTTTTACTCAAGATGTCTTCAGGCATCAGCTACCAAAGATGAGCATAACCGATGTCCATCGCATATGCAGGTTGACATCTAAAAGTCCTGCCACCAAAATGGACAAGGGGTTCAAGCTATACGCTTCCTCATACATATGTGACTACGAGGGTATG